>WYDI02016519.1:0-65078 GCA_009867235.2 Psittacus erithacus
ATATAATATAATAAATACATCTTTTTAAATCTTATGTCTTTTATATCATCTCTTAGAAATACTGTAAGAACTAAAATCATGAGCATATATACCATATATTTTATAGTCTAAAAATACATTGTGCTTTAAAAGGTGTACTTGGTAACCCTGGAAGTAACAGCAGCGTAAATGAACAATGAAGAATGTACCTTAAAAAGATAATAAAACATTGACTTCTTGACATGTAGTGTACTCTATGAAACATACAAAACATTAGACAGGTGTAAGAGCTGAGGTGGAAACTGCAACTTATCTCCTGAACTGTTTCCATGTTTTGAATATGTAGAAAACTGTTTCAGTTTTTGTATTTTAAATTCACTTCCACTTCAGATTTATACTTGATAACCATTTTCACAGTGTCTGTCTTGACGTAAGTAAATCCCAGTTTGAGCTAGCGAGCTTTCAGTTCATTTGTGCAACAGATGACTATCAGATAATTTTTTATATTGCACAAATACGTTTTGCCATACCTCTTGTATTCTGGATCACTTAGTCATTTTGTATACTCTTCAGAAAAGAGGAGCTTAGTAACTGTTGTAACTTATTTTCTACTAATACTTTAAATGGTGTCAGGGCACTCTCTGTTGTTTTCATACCTTTCAGCTTTAGAAGTAGCCACTACTGTATCCCTGGCCATAAGTTTGAAACATTCTTATTCTTCTAGACCCCTGTGGAATTGTTTTCTGGGCCCTTAGGAAATTAATTTTTAGGAAATTAGTCTTTTAAAAATGTATATTTTTATTTTGCTGAAGAAGGATGCATTCTACTAGTGGCAAAAGACATCCTCAAGATCGAGTATGCACTGTTAATATTTAAAATAGCTTTAACTAACTTAGTTTTGAGTTTGTTACCATCACTCTTTGCTTCCACACTGCAGTTGAGCACATTGGTCTTTTGCCTTCTGTGTGTGACTCAGATCAAGTAGTGATCTATATTTTGTCTTGTGTAGCAAATAGAACTTAGGAGTCAGAAGCCGTTTCTGTATTTACTATATGGGGACCCTTCTTGTCCATGTGGAGTGAGAATCTTGTTATTTAGATTGAAAGATTTCTGGAGGTGATCTTGTCCAGTTCCCCCCAGAATGCTCACGTATGAAGAATATGATTTGGTAATAGAAAATGCGGGGCATGCGGAAGTGTCAGACATTCTGCCTTCTCAGTAGGCATTTCTGTTTGTCTTGGGATTTAAAGTATGGGTTCCTCTTCTGATGACAGGTGTCTTTCAGACACTGTTGATGCCTCTGCCTTTTTCATTTTCATAGTCAAAATGTCTATCAAAGTTAGCATGTGTGCTTTTCTTACTAGTGATTGTCTGGCATAAAAATGCATATCCTAAGAGTAGGGAACAAACCACTGTGGCTTCTTCCTCCCAAAGGACTGTCCTCACAGCAAGGCTAGAATAATGCTGCCTTTCTTCCTGGTCATGTGCCTCTAGCATTCCTCATTAAATTTGAGGTGTAAATTTGAAGGTTAAAAAGGAGTAGAAGTCACACACTGCTGCAGCTGACAGCTGTGATTTCAAGTTACTCAGGCCAAGGATAGCCTAAAAGGTACATTTCTCTGTCCCTGACCAAACGCTGTAGTGGCTCACCTGGTACTAGAGAGGCGGGAATGTCTGTCCATGTGTATGTGAGCATCCTCTGGAGCTTCTCTTTATGTGGCTAGGGAACTTCAGTGTGTAGAATGCAGGTGTTGCTATTTTCTGTTGATTCTTAAGCACCAGGAAGAATATTGTAGTCTTCATGTATTTAACAAATGGGCAGGTTTTTTCAGTCTCTTTCTCATTTAATTATTTAAATTTTCTTTTGATGAATATCAGCTTTATTTAAAGGGAAAAAATGCCCCACAATATTTTATTTTGTATAAACTCAAGTGGTTACATGACTTTGTGGAGAAGCTCTGGTTAATGCTCAGCTTTGCTCTTGTGTCAGTTGCATAAGCAATAGGTGTACCTATTGCTTACAGTATGCATTCAGTAGTATGTGTCTTTCATTTGTTTTTAACTGTCTTTAATGAAGTCTCAGAATATCAGTGTATAGTTTTCCTCTTTCAGAGCAGAAGTTGTTTTCCCTGCTCAATTCAAATGCAAACATGTAGATGGTCTTATTTCAGGGCGTGAGGTTGCCTTTGAAACCAAAGCAAAATGAATCCAGTCTTCAGCCATCTTCCAAAAGAGCAAGGTAAGAATAGCGAGCCATTGTTGCCAGTAGTCCTTGATTGACTTTTCCACAGAAGTGTCAGCTGGCCACCAGTCTGCTTCCATCCTGTGTCCTACTAATTGAAATAACCATTAATATTTTTTCGCATGTTGCCGGCTACTCAACTGGTAGTAATAAAACAACACTGAGTGAAGTAGTAAGAGAATTGAAGGGAACAGAAGCAGGAGAATATGTTCTGTTCTCAGCATAGTAGTTTTTTCTTCAGAAGAAGATTGATCCTGCCTAATTCTCATTCATCTGAGCATTTCCGTTGGTAAAAGTTGCAAGGGTGTGCTTGTCTAGTTTTAAAGTAATACAGTTTTGGGCCTGGACTTCACATTCTGCTGCATTTCATGTATTTTGTAGGATTGAAGACCTACCACCACCTACTAAAAAACTCACCCCAGAGCTGACACCAATGGTGCTTTTCACAGGATTTGAACCTATGCAAGTTCAACAGTACATTAAGGTGACTTTCATGATTATGTCTTGTGAAATACATTGAATCATCTGATAACTTTCTTGATGTTCAGTTGTCTTGATTAAGTAGCATATACTTGATTAGCATATAGCTAGTGGATAAAACCGCATACTTACAGGGGCTGAAGTTAGAGTGTAGATATATGTGAAGTGAGTTTTATTTGGTAACTGTTCTGCTTTAGTTAACTACTTCAGACTTCTACATTACTTGTTTTTTCTTCCCATTTAATTGTTTTAAAAAGCAAGGAAGCCCCTTCCACATCTGTTTTGAATCAGCAAGCTTCATGAGCAAATTTAGGTGAGAAGAGTAGTGATGGTTGTACTGGATAAAACCCAAGATTCTTCTAGTTGTAGCTGTTATGTGATGCTAAATGCTTCACAGAAAGCTGGTGACAAAACTTACGGCAGGTGTGAGATAATAACTTCCCATGGAGGTTTTATTCTGTTCCCTAATAAAGCTGTCTCAAAACTCTTAAGTAATTTGTAACATTCTTTTAACACTATAAAAAACCAATCTTTCCTTGAACCTTAATAATTATTTCTGGAAGAACATTTAATTTATGTATTTTTTCATATCTTGGCTGAGGTTTGAAGCACAGGGTTGTTTTGGTTTTTTACTTTCAGTCTTGCCAGGTAAAATTTATGTCTGGAAATACTGGGTTTTCAGTGGCTATAAACTCTGTCAAAATTAATCACCTTTAATAAAAAAAATTGCAGTAATACAGAAATATCCTCTCTTTACTTTTTCATTAGGAATTTAGTTTTATTTGATGGTACATTGTGATTCTTCTTTTTTTTCGCCTTGCAATTTTAAAGGACTGTTCCATTCTGATTTGGTTTTTGTACAACTTTTAGAAACTGTATATCCTTGGAGGTGAAGTAGCAGAATCTGCCCAGAAGTGTACCCATCTAATTGCAAGTAAAGTGACGCGAACTGTCAAGTTCCTGACAGCAATTTCTGTAGTCAAGCACATAGTAACTCCAGAGTGGTTAGAAGAGTGTTTCAAATGCCAAAAGTTTGTTGGTAAGTTAAACTAGTAGCAATTTTTATAGTAAACTTAAAATTCACTGACAAATGTATTTAAATATACTTTGTTATTTTGAGTTCTGACTTCAGTGTTTCTTGCCAGTTCTCTAAAATGGTTAGGTTTTGAAAGCAAAGATTGTAATTCTATAGCAGATCTGACTATCATAGTTCACAGCTTTTGAAGAACTATGTACAAAGATTTGTAAAAAAATTTTTAGTCAAGTTCTCTTTCAGTAAGCATTTTGTTTCATTTAGTTTTAATTTGATTTACTACTGGGTTTTTTTTCCCTTAAATGAAGTAGAAACATCCCTTATAAGTTTACTTTAGAGGGATTAAGTAGTCGGGTGTTAAGCATTGTACTTCTTCCTTGTGTAGCCATTTGTGGATTTTATCTGTGATTGCATTAGTTTTAAGACTTCTTAAAAGCCAGTGATTTGTTTCATGATTGTTTTATGCTTTTTATTTGTTTTCTTGCAAAAAGTTATATATATAACATGCTGCCTAATGATCATCCTGAAGACTTAAACCTATGGATGATTAACCAATAAACCAGCAAACATTTTTATAAATCTCAAAAAGGCAACTTACTTGGTTCAGCATTAGTGAACTGAGAAATCAGTCCATTTGGAAGCTATTAGAAGATAAAGAGAGTCTGGAGATTTAGAAGGACAACTGTTTTGGTTTATTATTTGAAGTACTGTACTTGCTGACTACTGAAGTTTAGTCAATTTTTAGCTAATGGGCTGCCTTTACTTCTGTACCTAGTACAATGATGGAATACATGGCAGTTGTTTATGAAAAATGTCCTACTGGTTTTCTTTGTCTTAAGGTATTAACACATCTCTTGCAGGTTGTCAGAATTGCCCTTGGGAAGACCAGATTGTTCTCCATGCAAATTTTTTTTTGTTCTTTAAACTTAGATGTTTTGAATTTAATCTGATTCAGAAATACATTTGACTCAGCTTTTTGTGGAAAAGTTAAGTTAAGACTGAAACTCCATCCCTAACAAAAAGTGAAAAATCAGCTGGATATCAGGACAAGGGAAATGTGAAGTTTTCTCTGTTACTGCTCTGTGAAGAGTTTAAGGCACTTTTTGGGCTCCCATAAGTTGTCACAATGATTTGAACTTTGATGTAATTGTTTTGCTCCTTTGCTTGTAGAGAGTCAACCAATAAAATTTAGCAAGTTACTTGAGTAAGTTAGAAAAAGAACAGTGGTTATTGTTAGGTTTACAGGTGTAAAATGCACGCACAGTTTTTTTTCTCCCAAGTAATTGTGGGTCACAGTTGCAAGAACCCTAATAAAATGAGATACTGTAATCATGTTAAAATCAGTAGGTGTTTACCATTTGGAGTCACACTGCCACCAGCATTTTCTGATCAGTTTATGTCCTGGGTTACACTGATGTTTTTGTCTTTTGTGTGTTACATCATCAGTCTTTCTTTTTCAGATGAGCAGAACTTTGTGCTCAGAGATGCTGAAGCTGAGGTGCTTTTCTGCTTTAGTTTAGAGGAGTCTCTAAAGAGAGCACAAGTTGCTCCACTGTTCAAGGTAAGCAGTTTAAAATGGCATTTAAGTAGTTGGAGCTTTTCAACGTAATTTTGTCAGCAGGTTTTGTAGCTGAGGACAGTAAAACAAACTATCATATAACATAAAGCATTGGTCATAAATTTCATTTTTGACTTTTAAGCCTGTTTCCTGCCTAAGCACTGTTGGGATGGATCTAAGCCTCAGGTGACTGGATCCTATAAAAAAACAAGCTCAGCATATGCTCAATATACATTATTTGTTCCCTTACAAAATTGAGAGCATTGCTCTGTTACTTGTAAGAAGCCACTTATGGAAGGGGCGTATTTGGGGATTTTTGTTTCTTTTTTATTTTACACTAGCCTGGTAGTCAGAGCACTTGCCCATAAAAATGGGAATCTTAGAGTGATTTGCACTTCAGCCTGAGGGAAGTCTAGTCTGATTTGCCTTGAAGACTTCACTTTCCACCAGGCTGTTTGCTAGAATGCTGCAAGATGGCTTTCATGTCTCAATTGCATTACAATGCAGAGGTGTCTGAAGACCCAGGTTGCTAGAGATTCTTCAGCCTAACTGAATTTGAGACTGTTTATGGATGCAAATCACCTAGAAAGGGGCATTTAAGTCTAAGTACTACATTTCACTCAGTTTTGCAGTTCACATAGCTAAGGGTTTTATATCATTCCCAGCTGGTAAACAGAGATAATCTACTTTGTGATGTGATCACCTGTATCAGTCGAGTAGTAGCATAATTTTTGTCAGGAAGTAATAAATTGGCTATTAATTAACAGCTGGAAGTTCTTGAAATGTCACTTACTTTACAGACGTTGAAAGAGGCACATCTAAGCTGTTCAAATTGTGGGGTTTCCCCTCCAGGAAGAACGTCAGTGGTAGTAAAGGACAACTCATCAGTTGATGAATTTGTTGCCATAAGCTGTGACACCTAACATCAACTTACAAAGTCAGCTCCATGATTGTGCAAGAGAAAAGTCACGTGATAATAAAACAATGTATTGCAGATATCAGTTAACAAGATTTTTTTTTTTCTTCTTCTTTCTTTTCTTTTTCAGGGAAAATATTTTTACATTACACCTGGAATTTGTCCCAGCCTTTCCACCATGAAAGCTATTGTGGAATGTGCAGGAGGAAAAGTGTTATCTAAACAACCTTCTTTTAGAAAACTCATGGAGCATAAGCAGAATAAAGTGTGTATAGTGTTGCTGTCTAAAATTTACTGTTAATATTTTTCTGTGTTATTCTGAGCTTACAATTAATTTCTTTTCCTTAGAGTTTGCCAGAGATAATCTTGATTTCCTGTGAAAATGACCTTCATTTATGTCGAGAATATTTCGCAAGAGCCATAGGTATGTATAAGCTCAGAGGTATGTATAAGAATTTGATATGTATAATGTCAAATTCAGTGTAATTTGAACAGTATTGCTGTTACTTTGTTTTTATTATTATTATTACTACTGTACAAGTACAGACAACTTTTGAGGCTTTCAGGTAATAGTAGAATACATGAGCTATCCTGCAAAAACATGGAGAAATCTGAGCCAGCTGTCTGCTAGGTATTTCTAATTGAGGTATTTTATAGCCAAGTCACCATAAATCTCTGGAAGGGTAGGCTTGAACTTGAGGCTTCAGTCCTCGGTGAGGCAAGATTACTGGGTAATCAAGTTAATAAAAGATTTAAGGTTTTTCACTTCAGTTGTTTTAGCCTGAGTATAGAACCGCAAGACATGGCGTGCATTCGGAAGTCTAATATTCGTGGCATGTGGTGTGTGATGGCCCTCGTACTGGCAGACAGTACTCCCTTATGCCTTTGTCTGAGGGGGTGGAAAGGTACAGAGTGACCTCTCCTGATATGTGTGCAGAATGAGGAAGAATGTCTTTGTAGGGTGTAAACTGTATGCATGTTTTCCGTATTTCCAGATGTCCACAATGCAGAGTTTGTCCTGACTGGAGTACTTACTCAAACACTGGATTATGAATCATATCCTTTTTCTGTAAAGTATGTCTGCTGCTTAGGGAAGCGTGGTAATTAAGCTTTTCTTAATTAGGAACTAATGATTTGTAAATTTTTAGGATGTGTAATGTTGCCTTGATAGGAGGGTAGATTAAGATGCAGAAACCTAGCTTAAATTCAAAGTGGAATTACTTTTTGATAGGCAATACTTCAGTGGAGGTGGGAGGCAGGCTTGTCAGAAAGTAATAGTAGTAGAATTTTAAGCAACAGGAAAAAAAATTGACATTAAGGAAAGTATTTGTTACAAGTTCCATGAGGAAAACAGCTTTTTACTGAAAATTATAAACCCTGTTTGATAAATATAGCGGAGGCACCAGCGTCTTTTTGCATGCTTTTAACATGTCTGTTCTGTGTCTTTATGTATGCTTTTCTTTCATATAAGTTATATTTTGCAGTCATTTTTTAAAGTTGTTCTTTCTTAACAAACCTACATATAAATTTACTTGATAGTGAAATGCCTTACTGCTTCGGAATGCTTGGAGCATTAGATCTAGCTGTTCAGCCATTGTACAAAGTAACTAAAACTTCCTGTGGATGCTGTTTTCCAGCTGTTTTCCTAGGGATGATGAGCAGTTTAAAGCAGGAAAGCAAAAATAAACTGCATCTTTTTTAGGATGTGTAATTTTATTATGCTGAAACATAATTTACTATGTTTTGTATTATACTACCATTTTAAGAGAGCCCACTTTAGGTATCATTAGCCTGTTTTTAAACATTTTAACGTAAATGATGGTACTTCAGCCGAGTGTAATTTGGATGTACAAATAAAAGGGCTTGCTATCTATTAAATTATGGTTGTTGAAGATGAAAATGTTTTGTACTTTATTTTTATTTCTTATACTCTATTTTCTTTTATATTGATATTTTGCCCACATTTTAAATAAATGTACTTTTAAATGTTTTACTCTCTATTTTAGTGGTGGTTCATTTTTTTGAATACTGTGCAACAATGGCACTCTGGTAAGAGTAAATTACTCAGATCTTTTTCCAAGCAATGTAAATTATTTTAAGCTTATTTTACCAGGTATGTTTTAATATATGAAATCCCGGTGCTTTAAAGGGGAATCGTTGTAAATGTATACATGTGTTTTTACTGAAACAAAGAAACAGCTTGAAGGAAGGAGAAACTATAAAGCTGCATATTATGCTGTTGTAATAACTTTTGTTTGTATAGTGAGTTTTCCTAAATAAATAGTAAAAACCAGTCTCCCGAAACCATATTCAGTTGTATTTCGTAATACACATACAGTTCTAATAATCTGACTTTACCATTTTTATCAGTTTAGGTTTTAGCAGGTGAAAAAGTTATCCTGAAAGTATTTATTCTATCAACAAGCTGTTGAACTCTTGTGGGATGCAGATACTCACTTGTCTGTATGGCATCAAGAACATTGTAGCAGCTTGTGAACCATTCACAGAACAATTCAAAATGCAAGGTAGAAAATACTTTAAACAATAACTTATTTTTTTCCAGGCATTTTGTATTTTATGTAGAACCATTTTGCAAAAAAGCTTTTACAAATACAGTATCATTAAACTGAGGTAAGCCTTTATTTTTAGCTTATGCAAAGGTTTCTACCAAGAGATTAGTAATTTCAAATCTCTATTTTGTGCTGTGGGTTAAAATATAAATCCACCTGATATTTGACCCCTATTTCTGTTGCCTTTCTTCCCATGCCTCAGTTCAGTGAAGTGCTTTAACAAATGACAAACTTGAGCTGTGAGAACACAGTGGTAGAAAATTTCAAGATGAATGAAGTCCCTGGAGGTCAGTTCTGTGACTGTTGCCTGTTACTGCTGCCTCTGGGTTCTTCAGCTATCCCAAGTTACTCCTGTATTTGGCATTTCTGCTGTAAGCAATAGGGGGCTACGTGATGTTAAACAGAATGGTAAAATATCTGTCAGTGTTACTGTTGGCAAGGTGACAAAATGTAGTAAATGAGAATGTTATGCTTTGGGTCAAGATGGTTTTGAGTGAATTGGAGGCTAAAAAGGTATGGTACAGGGTGGGAGAAAACACTAATTTTCCCCAAATGCCATTTACTTGTAATGAGTTATGTGCTTTTTCTGAGTGTGATGTTCAGTTCTCCAAAAGAACAGCTTCCTCTTCATTATGAGATAGATTAAGAAAAAGTCTAACACGGAGACCTGATATTGGAGGTCAATGATATGATTTTATGCTTTAACTTTTAAAATTAGTAAACTAAAAAAAAAGAGCAGTTGCAGTGGGAGTTAATTGTGGTCTGTCTGATGAGTTGTTAAGCAAATTACTTAAATTGTTCAGAAGTGTAGACTTGGCAAGTCTGGTCTCCCTTTACTGTCAGTGAACCTGACTTAGTGTCGTGGCTTAAGCTCAGTCGTAAATCAGAAAACCATGCAGCTGCTTGGTCTCTCCACTCCGTTCCTCTCCCCCACTCCCAGAGGGATGGGGAAGAGAATCGGAAGAATGTAACTCCCACTGGCTGAGATAAGAACAGCCCAGTAACTAAGGTATAACACAAACCACTGCTGCTGCCACCAATAATAATAGTGATAAGGGAAATAACAAGGGAAGAGAATGCAACTGCTCACCACCTGCTGACTGAGCAGTGAGCTAGCCCTTCTGGGTAACTCTCAGTTTACATCCTGGCATGATGTGCTGTGGTATAGAATATCTTCTTGGCTAGTTTGGGTCAGGTGTCCTGTCTCTGCTTCCTCCCGGCCTCCCCTCCTCCCTGGCAGAGCATGAGACTCAGAAAGTCCTTGGTCAAACCAAACATTTGAGCAGTAACTAAAAACAGCAGTGTTATCAGCGCTGTTTCCAATCTGAAACTCAAAAACACAGCGCTGCACCAGCTACCAAGAAGGAGAAAAAAAATCGCTGCTGCAGCTGAACCCAGGGCACTTAGTTAAAGACCCCTGCAGAGAGTGGATCTCTCAGCAGTTTAGCAAACTAGTTTAGTTATCTGTATCTTCTAGTACACAGAAAATAAGTGAGATAAGTCCTACCCTAAAGAACTTCAGTAATGCATCCCATAAATACTATTTGTTTAATGAAGAAAAGTACACTCCCCCTCCCCCCCCTTCAAATACACTTCAGAACATGTAATACTGAAATTACCTAATTCCATGTTAATTTCTGTATGGCTTGAGATTTTCTTCATTATACTAGTTACCAGGTTGCAAGGCGTTTTTGGATGCCTTTTCTTTTAAAACAAATACCAGCTGTTGTAGTTTTTGGACTTCTGAAATGTTGTAATATGCAGAACTTCTTAACTTGAATAAATACTTTCTACTTGTCATGCATTCATCACATCTTCTGTATGCCTTACAAATGATGAATTGCCATATCGCATGTAAATGCTGGTTTCAGAGATTCATGCATGTAGTCAGTCAGCGGCACTGTGTAACTGCATGAAATCAAGCACAAGGCATGTGAATTCATAGGGCTGGGTTCTAGATGCTGACAAGACCTGCTGAAACAGCTTCCTGCAAAATGAAGCTTGGCATTGAGGATGGAGAGGCAAAGAGGAACTGGGTTTGAATGTCTTAGTGTTTTCTGCCTCAGCAACATAAATAGTAACACTCGATGCATTTATGCCTCAGTAAGTGTTCTGAACCTTTTTTAGGATTAACTTCTTCCATGTTTTCCACAATGAAGCAGTGCTGAGGATATATAATACCTTTGCCAGAACTACCAGAGTTGAGTGATGTGTGAATGCAGTAGAATGTGAAAGGTGGATTTCCTTATGAAAACTATCCAAAATGCTGTCAGATACTGTATAGAGAAGCTTGAAGAAAACCGAATGCAATCATGGAACAAATGAACCCTGTGGGAAACATGAGTTGTAATGCATCTGTTTCATCATCAGTGGAGACAGTGTGTTTATTTAGCCAACATACAAGTATGACTGATTTGATTAACCTTTCAATTAGAGTGAAAAACAGAACCTGCCAAGAAATAGTCTTTCAAGAACCACAGGAGCTGTCCAGAGCCAACTGGCTTGCACAGATGTTACTGTGTGTATGATTAGGGATAGAAAAAGGGTTTGATGAAGTGTTCTGATACTAGGTTGCTGTTAGGAACATGCTTTTTCTTTAGTAGAAGATTATAATACTGCAGTGTCCATTTGATCCTCTCCTCAGGAAAAAATAGGTACCTTTCGTGCTGTTTACTTGTTTGTGGAAGTACTAGGTACATACCATAAGCTTGTGTACTTTGTAGAAGATCTGCCCTGATGTAGCAGTTACTTAAATATAGAACATGTTTGTAATAATGCAGACATGCCACCACTTAGGGATCTGCTGGATACCAGGAAAACATAGTCTCTCCTCATTACCCTGCAGCTTTCTTTGCCATGAGTCATAAAGTAGAATTGTAGAAAGGAGTTGCGTGGAGGTATGGCTGGAAGAGACTTCTGGTGTTCCGTCAAGTTTTCAGCATCTTTAAGGACGAATGTACCACAACGTCTGTGGGCATCCTCTTCCTGTGTTTTGCTACTGTCAAGGTAATAAAGCATCCTCATATCTGATCAGAATGTCCATTTTTCCACAAGTGGCTGTTGACACTCATTTCATCCCCATGCAGCTCCAAGCCAAGTCTGGCTCTTACTTTCTTTATACATTCCTAGTAAGCAGTTGTGAACAGCAGCAAGGGCTTCTGTTCTAAAGACTGAGCACACACAGCTCTCGGCCGCTCTTTTGCATTGCACACTTACAACCCATAATCCCCTTGATGGTCTTCTGATGGCCATTGTCTTACTGTGTGGGAGACCAAAACTGGAAAAAGAAAAAGGTACTGGCTGCCTTGGCCTTTTCCATGGCTTTCATAGCAAGGTCCCTTGCCATGTTCAGCGGCAAACTTTTCCTTTCTCTTTTCCTTTAGTTTTCAATGCTGTTGTGTTTATGGAAGCTTTTTGTACTGCCTGTCACATTTCTTGCTAGTATCAACTCAGGATGAACTACTGAATGAAAAAATCAACTGCGCAGTTCAAGATGTGTAAAACATCTGAGTGGAGCAGATAAATGCTGAAGCAAATGTGTAGGAAGGTTGTACAACTTGAATCTTTATGCAGCTCTACCTATTAAGAATTTGTTACATGTTCTCTAAGCATGGTTTATTTAGTTTGTCCTACTTCAAGGCAAAAGGGTAGTTGAGAAGGCAGCTCTGTTGATATTCATTTATATTATGATTAAATACTGTGATGCCTTACAGGGTGCTACAAAGTTGCATAGACTGATTTTTGTTAAGTAAGCATTACACTTTTTATGGATAGAAATTAAGATGGGGATAAATTTGCATTGGGAGTGGTGAAGTAGGGAATAAACCCCAGGTTTGCTAAATTTGAAGTTCACATCTTGACAGCTAGTCAAAGCCCATTCACTTTCTCTTTTCTTCTGTCTGTCCTATGCTGCTTGCAAGAACCAAGAAGTACCACAGCAGTGGAGCCAAGGAAAGGCAACAGGAGAAAAATGCACACTAATGAAACAAGGAAAGAGGCTGACCCTCAGGGAACGACCTTTTACAAATGACTCCAGGGTTTAATAGGGGTGAGTTAAGGTAAGGTTTAATAGAGTAAGTTTTACTAGATTTTCTATGGAGGAGCAGTAATAAAAACATTGATAAGTAAGTTGCAGGTGTGTTTCACTTTACCTTCAGGGCTGTGAGATCAAGAGAGACTATCTCCAAAATGATCTTGTTTGCTAAAATTCGTTCTGCAGGAAGCCCTGTAGGCTACAGGTGATTCCTTGTTGCTTGCATTGTCTTCAGAATGTCTGCTAGTGTTTAAGAAAAAACACTTCCTAGGTTTATTTTTCTTAACTGTGTGAGTCTGGTTACTGCTGTGGCATGTACAGAATGTGGACCAGCAGTACCATGAGCAGTACCTACCAGTCCCATTTTATTCTGATACTAATGGTGTCATTATCATGAGCTTGCTGCCCATCCAAGTTATTTGGAAGTATGATCTGTGTAACAGTGGTTTAATGTGGAGCAGGTTCTGCGAGCGCCAGGCAAGTAGCTTCGGAAAGTGATGCCATTTTCCTTGAAAAGCAACCCAGTGTCTTTGAAACACAACAGGCCCCTCTCAAGGGAAAGGCATGCTTGAGAAGCTTCATCACTGGGATACAGGAGTTTTCCCTGGAGGAAATGAAGCAGCGAGTGCCTGCCTGAGCCCTTGGGGGGTGCTCAGAGCTCTGCTAAGGGAATTTTAACCTGCAGAGTACATACACAGACTGGGTGTAGTGAGCGATGATTGGAAAATCATTGTCACCCTTACCAATAAGAAAAATATTGTCACCCTTACCAGTAGGGTACATTTTTCTGGTCCTCAAGCAGTGTTTCATCAGAGGAAGACCAGACTGTGCCTGCCAAGGACAAAGCGTGGTGGTCAGGGGCACCCTAGATGAAACATAGCTTTGAATGGGTCTGCCTAGGACATTTCCTCCTAGCAAGCTACACCAAAAAGAAAAAAAAAATACATATTTGAAGCTCAAGAGGCCAAATTTTATTAGCATGTCAACTAGAAGACTTTAAAATGAAGCAGCTACATCAAAGAGAAAGGAGCTGAAACAGATTCTCCCTGCTCTCTGTGGCTTCGTAGGTCTGATCTTCAGTTTCAGATCAGGGCGTTGGAGTTGTTGGAAATTGTATGCACTGTCTTTTTTGGTGGGCAGGAGGTTTCTGTTCCCAGATACTGTAAATACCTTACTAGGCAATGATTCCGCCTATTTTCATGGTGAAGTTGGTTTGTCTTCCTAAGAGGAACCCTCTGATGAAAAATACGTATTTCAAACCTGCTCAGAATTTTGCATGTTCCGTTAAAGCAATAAAATAATTTCAAAGGAGAAAAGCAGGGGAGAGAAGAACGTGATTTTTTCAGGTGGCAATGATGGGTTCCAGCCTAGCATGGAGAGAGACAAACTGGAGCCACTTGGGCCAGCTTGAAGAAAGATCTGAACTGCAGATGTGGCCAGAAGGGCCAAAAAAAGTTGGGGAGCGCTGGCTGGGCTGTGTGCTCCAAGGCCATGACAGATATGTGGTAAACCAGCTTTCGTTCTGTCTGCTGTGACATTTTGCTCTCTCACTTGAGTAAAGGGCATCCATGGAGCCCTTCTGTGGTAACTCAAGTGTCCAAACCTGAATCTTGCTGTAAGTACAGAGATACTACATACACGTGAGTGCATTTTTGTGACCTTAAGCCCAGCTGGAGGGGAGCCTGTAGGAGAGACCCTGCAGACAGAACTAAAGTGTCCTAGGAGGAGAAGAGAGGAATCAAAACACAGACATACTCTCTTTTAACATCCCGTAGCTGAGAGGCTTTGTGGTTACAGCTCGTCACCTAAGGGAAGAACCCAAGAGGAGCTGTGGTCCAAGGCTCTTTGACAGAATTTCAAACACAGCAAACCCATGTTTCCTATTTTTAATTCTACCTGAGCTGAGTCAGAGCAAGAGTCCCATCTCCCTGGCAATACCAGCATCTTTCCTTCTCATGCAGTGTGTTGATCAGTCCAGTGACTCTTATTTTCTTGTTTCATGCTGCTTTTTCCCCCAGATCTTCCTTTTCTCCCTCTGTCCAGAGAAGGCTGCAATGGCCATGTATTTAACTTTACAGACTCCCTAGCTCTTGTTGGGCTGAAGGCTGCTTTACCTGACTTCCCAAATGCCACCATCTTTCTGACAGAGCACCCAGTACAGTATTTAAATTATTCAGAATATTAAAAATGCTACTGAGGGCATTAGAAGTAATCTGTTTTGTGTCCTCAGTCTCTAAACCCTGCAGGATGCTGTCTGTAGTGTGGGCAGCAGTTCTCATTTCCGCCTGTGCTCTCCAAACTGTCTTCCTCACATAGCATGACTCCAGAGAGGAAATCAAGCAGTTTGCTCACTAGCAAGTTCCTTCGAGTTTCTCTGCAATGGACGTCCCAATATGTCTATATTTATAGAGCCTTTCTGTCTCGATCAGCAGTGACTGATACAGCTTCATTTCCTCTCTTACGATCCCAAGATGTTTTTTATTGCAAACTGCATTTCTACTTCCTGTCTGTGGAACATACTATATAATAAAGTCAAGTTATTAAAAGAAGCATCTCTCTTGATCTTGGAGACAGAAATTAAGTATAAGAAAATGGAGTTTGTAAACTGCTCTGATTTGCTTTGCTGTAAGGTAGCAAAATACCCAAAATGCAAATTGATCAAACGCCAGTTCCATCAAATATCCATTCTTTTACATTTGTGGTGAAATGCCAATATTAACAAAGCCTTTCAAGTGCTGTTACAGCTGTGACAACCCAGAAATACTAGAATAAGCTTTACAAGGAGAGCAAATATCTCTTTATGGAAGATTTGATATAGATGATCAAAGTGTGCACCTGAAGGAAGGCTTTTATGATTGAAAACTCCTCTGTTCTATCTGGAGATATCTGATTAAGTGAAAGACATCATCCCTCCCAAAACACTCCCCTGCTTCAGTGAGCTGGAACCCTGGGAGCATCAGTCATTCCTGAGCAATATGATGGCAAGAGAAGAAAACCTGTCAGTGGCCTGGAGCTGTGGTGCTCATGCTTTTCTCTGCAGATCATTTCAAACGATAAATATTTACAGAACCATTATAAAACTTATTTTCATGTGGAGGTGAGACTCAGGGACTTTCTAAGAACCAAGAAAGGTATAAGGGCTGTGTGAAATATCGAGCTCGTTACCTGGGTCCGCAATACCAAGCAAGAGTGGAAACCATGCTTGTGCCTCTGAGCAATGAAGGAAAATGTACCTGAGCTCCAAAAATGGTGTGTGCAGGGGATTTTGTGAGGGTAGGAGCTTCTGGGAGCTGACAAATTAGTAAATTATTCCATATAAATTGAAGTATATTGCAAGCAACTATAAACTTTGATGAAAGTAGTTTGGGACTTTTTGACGAGGTGGCAGAGTGAATCATTAAAGTATCAAATAATAAAGTAATTGGAAAGAAACAAAGAAAACAAAGCAGAAACAAAACATTTCATACCACTGAAATCAAACATGCTCGATGTGGGGAAACTGAAATGGGAATTCACATTTCCAGTTTTGCAGTAGCATCACTTCCTAGCTGCTGAAACGCTGCAGAAGTCTTGCAGTTTATCCAAACTCGGAACAAATGAGAGAAACTTTTCAAGTTTATTTTTTCATCCCACACCACACTAGGTATGACTGCTAATGTACCTGGTACTTCTTGTAGCACCTCTTACAAAACTGCTAGCACATCGTGCAGCACCTCAGAGGAGTTCAGTCATTTATTTAGGTGGTATAACTGGTGTTGGTAATTGTTTAATTTTCAGTTACAGAGACCCCTAGAAATGCATCATGTACCCTCTGCATACAAGCTGCAAAGAGCCATGCTAGATCTTACTGAGTGAAGGTAAAAGTTCTGTCTTAAGCATCCTTTACATTAGTGGGCTAAGAAAAAAGAGGGGCAGAAGTATAAGGGGAGGTATGTCCTTCAAAGGACTGTCAGGGAAATTACAGCTTTGATCACACCCTTCATCGCAGTGTGAGAAATATAAAGGCAGAAACCGAGCTCTTTTTCTATCTACAAAGAATTTAATTCTGCTATATTTCACAGTGGAAGAGACATGACTTCTGGAATTCTGTCCTTCTCAATCTCAGAAATGACAAAGGAGGTTAAAAGAGCTGTTGCATTCAGTGCTGCTTTGCTTTGCTTCTTCCTGCAGAAGGTCTGGCTTGCTTTGCTGTGGTGAGTGTGGCTCCCTGGAAATTTAGCAAAGCAATATACCCCTTTGTGTCATTGAAAGATAATTGAATGTGTTTGCCAAAACTGAATTGCTTTCCCTGGGTTTTGTCCTGTAGCTGCTGAATCTGCAAGTAAATTCAGTCCCTGGGGGATGAAAACACATGGTTAACATGAAGCATGGAAGCAGCTGTACTGACTTCCCTTGCTATTATCACCAAACTTAAGCCTACCCAGAAAGCGCTGAAGCTAGGGTTAACCAGGTACCAGATGGACATCCCACTGATGAGCCACAGTTGTCTAGTCCCACCCTTCTGCACTAACACAACTCACTCACCCCTTAGTTTTATCCATTGTGGCAATTTTCTTCCAAAAAGTGTGTTTTGTGGCTGCAAACATAAAGAAACAGACCTCTGGTTTCATTGCTGATTTTCTCTTGCAATTTCGTGTCCGCCAGTTTGCAGCGAATCCCAATTTTAACATGATGGAAACCCAGTAACTCAGCAGCATTATAGAAGAAGAATAATCTCTGCCTCACTTCTTTCACCTATAAAATGCACAGAATATGCAACTTGCTTTAATACAACAGTGAATCTGTGACAGTGTCTGCATTGAAGAAAATACTGATAGTTGTAAGTGTAACCTGTTGCCAACTACTGTTCTTTAACTTCTGATTGTTTGTCATGTGTCCTCTTCTAGACTGTAGGTCAAGACACGTTTCTGGGGTCTTAAAAGTTCTGTATTTTCATCCATCACACACCATTTGGCCTCTTTGAGTGGTATATTACAAGTCAACCATGTGTGGCAGAGGCTTCTATCATAATTATTACTTGCAGCTCCTCAACATACTTTTTTCCACACAAGCAGGTACTGCCCAGCTCTTTTAAAAGCAGCTGACAATAGACAGGTGGCACAGAGTGTCACTGAGTTCGTGTTACAGGCACACCAGCTTGCTGCTTTCTCAGCAAAACTGACTGCAGTTTCAGAGTCCTGTGATTTCTAACAGGAAAAAGAGGATTACTCGTGCTCTGTGGTCATGGCAAGGGCAAGGATGCTCCCTTCTGGAAGGAGGAAGGGGGTGCGGTGCATCTGTCTTCCATCTGCCACCTGCGTCCCACCTCTCCTCTTCATCTCTGACTTGGTGCTCCTCATGCAGAAGCATAGCCAAACACCCAGTGTTAGAGGAAGCAATGAACACAAAGGTTTTTCTTTAGGACAGCATGGAAAAATCGCTTGGAAGGACCGGACTGTGCAATCGAGTCTTGCTGTGGCGCAGCTGCAATGAGCCTGCCAATGCTGATTTATTTTGTTTGTTCATCTTCTTGGGCTCTGCAGCCTGGCAGAACACTATGTTCCTGATGTTCGCCTCCTGCTTCGCTTTTAGAGTAAATCAAAAGCTGGTGAGAAGCAAGTCATTACAGACAGCTTTATTAATGGAGATTTATTGTTTATATATCCACCATCAAAACAACTTAAGTGTGTGATGTTTTCTGGACACAAGTGTTCCTTCTGTAAGAATATATTTATTTACATCTAATGAGAATAAAACATTTATCTAATGCTGTATACTTAACTCTAATGGGCTGTTGAGACATTTATATGCTGAGTCTCTCAAATACACATCTCTCATGTTTGAGTCACCCACCAGATAGTTCTTGAGCACAAAGCCATGACCTTAGTGATGGACATAGTCATTCTAAAGTTCCTCTAGACACTCCTGTCCCCTCTGTTGATCTGCAGCAGCATGCAGAAGAGGTTCTCTGTTCAAGGACCATCTGAAATCATGTGGTTCACATGAGTGATGTGAATACCAGCACTCACTATTGCCACCCCAGAGGGCTGAGGAGCCAGAGGCTGATTTGAGATTTCTGAGATTTAAAACATGTATTTGCCACCTAAGTTTGAGGAGTTTCAATATTTTCTCATCAGCCACGGGGTTAGAAACGTGCTTTTAAATAGGGAATTGGAGAGAAACTCTGCAGGGCAACTCAGTCCATTCATCCCCCAGCCTGTATTGATAGTGCCTAGATCCAGGAGCAGGGCCTTGCACTTGGTGACTCCAAGAGCTGGACCTGTAGCTGACAGTAGAAGTGCCACCCAATTGAACAGTGATGCCAGCTCTTGCAGTCTTAGTATCTACTCAGTGTGCCAGGCCAAAAGGAAAGCTTTGAAGAACTGCCCCTCTGTGCTGAGCTGTCACTGCTGGGTGGTGAGCTCTTCATAACAGAGAAAACAAGACTCATGTTCACAATCAAGTTCTTCAAAAACCCTGTTGTATCCTGGGTATGAAATGCCTAATCAAATCATGTTTACTGCTCCATGCTAGACTGCTAATTAGCTTTGATTTAGAATTTAAAAGGATAATTGTAAATGTGTGCATCTGCGTAGGTTGCTATAAAAAGGCTTTCCTCTCCCTTTAATAAGCAGCCCATTAATATGGACTGTGTTAATTTGACTTTTCTTTTTCAATACAATTGGTTTTAATCCCTCTGTTAGAGGAGAAGATTGATACCAGGAACATTGTGTGCTCACACCAGAGGGGCAATGTGAGAGGTGGAGCTGCTCCTCAGCTCCTCTCACAAGATCAGTGGGATCCCCTTGGCCTAGGAAAACCCCCCTGAGAAAAGCAGGGATAGATACTCATGCTGCACAGCTCTGCTCTTAATATTCTTAGCAGCAGTTTAACAAAGCCACTTAAACTTATTTAGCCCTGTTTTAACATTAATAAAAGTGGAATGAGCTGAAAGATGCAGGTAAACCTGGTATCAAGCATAACAGAAAATATTCCTGTTTACCACAACAGTTCTCTTTGGTGTTAATTCATACCATCATACAATCTCAGGGGTGAATCCCTGCTTCCATTTGCTTGTGTCCTGATGCTGTTTGTTGTTGACCCTTCACAGTCTCTCACACAACAAAAAGCTGCCCAATGCCTGGAGAACAGCTTATCTGCTGTGTTTTACTGTTTGTTTTACTTGAGGATGACTCCATATATGACCTTGCTTCGACCTGCATCCAGCCAAGGCAGTAGCACCTGCCTGGTAGATACCTGTGGTTTCTGAGTCCAATTAATCAGATCAGGTTTTAAAGGTGAGGAAGTCAAGATAATATGAGATCATGTGTCTGCTGTGGGGAGACTTCACTCAAGGCTAGTTGGCCTGACCCTTTAGTATCCATGTTTGCAAGAAAACAATAACTATGGACATGAAAGTGCAACAAAGATGATAACTCGATGGCTGCTCTTGACAGCTCCTTATTCACCACTCATAAATCAACACCAAAGGTCATGTCAGATGGGCTCGTGCAGCAGTGCTGGGGTGGGATTGCACCAGCCATGAATTGTTGCAGTAACTCAGAGCGGAGCTCAGCTGATGGTGCTTCTGTGTGCATTTAGAGAGAGGGGGTTATTGTAAAGGACAACCCTGGATTTTGCTGTAACCTTTGTCTGTCCTCTCCTTCCCTTGCCAGCATGAATCCTCAGTTGTCCACACAGGCAGCGGCACTGCTGCCATCTTCTCCCATGGGCTTAATCACACGCAGAAGCATGCATTAAAATTCAGAGACGTTCTTCCTTCTGATCTTGCTTGCGAAGAGACAAGAATCAGTTTTTCTGGTCATCAGGGATGGAAGCTTTCTCTAGAGATAGCTCTTGTCTTTTTTCTTCCACTCATGGAAATGGTGGTGATCAACTTTCCTGAAGTTGCTTAAAATGACTCCCTGTTCTGGAATACTGTGGTTTAAAAACGACCTACCAAATAAAAACACACAAAAACCACCAAGTCCTAGGACATTCCAGAGAAATCTCATCATCCCAGCATGGTATCTCAGAGTCTAGTGTTCATGGGCATCAATCAGGACGATGAGATCCAGCTCCTCTGCAGGAACAGCAGAAAGAAGGTCCTTCAGGCTCTTTGCTGTGGCTCCTTCTGATCCTTGCTTCACATCTCTCCTCTGCGGGTTTAGGAGTTTTAGACATGGATTTAGCAATCTGAATTGTGGGGTGAAAAACTTTTAGAGGTCAGACTGTGATGCAACTGCTCCATTTTTAGCTATTGCCTCTCTCTGTAAATGACATTTTATCTAAGCCGGTCTTGTAGTCTCATTTGATACAAAAATGGTGTTGCCTGAGGAGATGGATGCCTTGTGCCTGGTGGTTGGGCTGCCCTTGTCCCCAGAGCTGTGGAGAGCAGCCTGGGCACCGGGAGGCAACCTGGGGCCTCCACATGGGCATGCTGCAGTTGCCAACCCTGGGGACATCTGCTGAGGAGCAGACAAAGACACAGGGAGCAGTGTCCAGGGTAGGTTCAGCGGGTGGGAAAGCAGCTGTAGGGGGCTGGGTAGATTTTGGGGTGTGAAGTTTTGCTTTGATCTGCTTTTCTGTTTAGCTGGGAATACCAAAAAAACCCAAAAGCACTATTTACAGCATCTCTCCTCTTCAGGAGATGGCTCTGAGCTCAGCCCCTATTAGGCAGATGTGTTGTTTGGCGCCAGTGAAATATGTGCAGATACAACTGAGTCCTCTGAGCCTGGAAAAGAAACACTGGAAAACTCATTTCTCCATTTACAGGGAAGACACATTCAAAGGGACAAAGGGACAAAGCACAGTGGCTTTGCCCTGAAGCACTCACCTGCTACACCAGGTCCATCATTCAGGCAGAGCTGATGCTGCCAGGAAAAGCTCACCTTTCCATGCATTACCCCTTACCATGGCCTGATGCCAGTCCAGAAGTAAGACCATGTGTGACCAGCAAGATATATCCCAAGTCACCAAGCAGCAGAACTTGTTCACCATCAGTATGGATTAAGTCAGGAGCTCTTCTGCAACGTGTTCAGTCCCTGAGTTACAGCAATATTTCTCCCTTGAAACTCTCTTTCTTATGTTCACCAGCAAAGCAATATTTCCTAAGCACTTGCAAGAGAGAGTTGTTTTCCTCTGTGCATATATTGCGCACAGGAGGTACAGCATGTGAAGCACATTTCCCTTATGAGAAGAGGACGTTTCACATACACTACTTCAGAGACCTATTGCTGCACCTCTGGGAATCTGGAATACTAAATCTAATAATATACCTTAATTAAAATAAATAGTGTTCCTGATTATGCCTTGTCACACAGTTTGTAGCCTACAATTTGCTAGTGTGATGCAGCTATGATAAAAACAATAAAACCATAGTCATATGTAATTATACCCACACAAATGTACTGCTGCAGTGCTTAAGAGGTTGCTTTTAGTCTTTTATGAAGATGCTGCAGGTCACATTAAGGTTTCCTGAAACGATGTTTTCATTACTTTGAACAGTTCTGCTTCAAGAAACAGTTTTGTAACTGTAAGGATGCTGACAGCCACAAGGACAGAGTCTCCTAACAAAACATAACCATGAAATGAAACTGGGAAAGGAAAGAAGAAAATGAATATAAAGGGAGTTGTGATTTATAGCCTATGTCATAAATAAGGCATACTCTGACAACAAGATCAACTTTCACAAGAATGAGCATCTTTGAGGTGGCAATGAGAGAATCTTTCCATGGGCACTGGAAATGGATGGAGCTTCAGAAATTTGTGGATTCATCCTGTTTATGCGCATCTCTGCAGAGCATCACTTTGCATCTTGAGTCCCGAAGTGAGCCCCCTACCTGTACCCCTGAGGCACAGTAACATCTGAATCACGGCAGTTGTTCACTCTTACTTGCTTTTTAGAGATAGATTTGGTTCCTTAAAATATCCGGCTATCTGAATCCAGGCCCACCTGCCTTCTTTCTATGCAACTTAACTGAAAGGCTCATTGTATTCATTCAACCTTGTGGAATGATGTGGGAAATTAGAAACCACCCTTCTCCACGCTTCTCATCCTCAAAGGTGTGTTACAATATTTAGTAAATTTTAGGGTAAAATTCAGCTGCTACTTCTAGGTTGGAATGTGGTTAACATGCACAGAATCAACACTAAAATGTTTCCCCAGGCAACCCTTGGCATACACTATGAGAAACTTAATGGAGGGTGGACTGGAATGAAGACACCATTACCAGCCTCTGTTATACTTCCTGCAGGAGCAGGACTGTGAAGATACCATGTACTGATAAACCACCAAGCAGCTGACCAACAAGGATAGTATAAGTGAGAGAATTTCACACCAAAATGCGTACGCCTAGAGCCAGTCATGCTCCACAGGTGTTTAGTTAAAGCTCCATAGGCATAGAGTTAAGCTTCATAATCACATATAGTTAAAATTCCATAAGTATTCAGTTAAGAAATTAAATCTTGTATTACTATGAAAGAGCCTAAACAGGTGTTAAGAGCCTCTTGTATCACCCTCTCCAATGAACCAGATCCCTAAACCGCTGTGCGTGGCTGGTGCCAGAAATAACGACTGGGTTCAGAAAAAGGGGTAAAACCCCAAACTCCACCTGTTTGCGGGCCGCTGCGCCTGCTGCTGGTGATGGGGACAACTTCCCACGGGCTGTAAAGCGCGCAGGAGCCGGGACCGCGGCCGGAGCCGCTCAGCGCGGGCTCTGCCGCCACCTGCCGTCTGCAGCGCGCAGGCACCGCTCGGGGCGCGGCGCTCGGTGCTAAAGCGGCGCGGTTATCTCTCCCTCCCGACAGAGGCTGCCGCAGCTGCCAGAGGCTCATTTCCACGGGAGAGCTGAGGGACGGCAACCTGTGCGCGGGACTGCCCACCTCTGCCCATCTACCCTGAAAGAAAGGGCGCCTCGTCCTAGCTTTGCTCACCCAAAGGAACTTGGGCAGTGTGAAGCGTTTCTCCATCAGGAAACACAAAAGCCCAGGTCACTTTTCAGAATGCAAATAAAAGAGTCCTGCTGGCACCTCCACGAACTGGCGCTGTTTTCAGTTACAACTTTGATCGGGTGGCATTCAGAGAAGTAGCTGTGTTTTGGGTGAGTTCAGTCCCTGCTGAACTGCTGAGCCTTCAGTGCAGACAGCTTAACTGCCTTCTGAGAGCTGCTGGCACAGCTGCTGCCTTTGATGCTGCAAGTGTGGAGCTGGAGCCAGGGGACCCAATCCTATCCCTATCACTGCTGCACAGCCCCTGCTCAACCCTCAGCTGAGACTTCTCACCTGCCTGTGTCTCTCTGCAGGTTTTCCCCACGGTCATACAGGGCTCCCGGCGCTCCCTGCAGAGGGCTGGTGTGAGACTCACTTCATTAATGTGCATGCAGCTCCTGCAGGAAAGTGCGATATATTGTAATTACAAAGTGCAGACAGTGTTGACAGGCTGAGTCACTTCTGCTGTCCTCACATAGCTCCCCTCCAGCAGCACTGCAGCATCCTGATGTTAGAAACCTCTTTCAAAACGCTAACACCAACCTCCATGCCAGGATGCTGGGTACCACATGAGCTGTGATGGTGAATTTGAACCTTTTATGCTAAGCCTGAGCTTTACCTAGCTCTGCTGGCTATGAGCTAGCAGCTCTTCCAGCTCTACAAGGTCTCAGATGTTGGGAGAGGGAGTTTATGAACCAAACCAGCAATGTCAGTCCTACGCTAACGTGAAATTGTGTCCATGACTTTTATTTACTGTGTGACTATTCTCTTCCTATTTAAAACTGGAGCGGTGGTACTTAGCCAGGTAAAAGCTGGCCTCATCTCTCTGCTCACTCCACAAGAAAGAAATGGTTTCTAGAGCAGCAGAGCAAACACCACCTGCTTTCCAGGGACTTCCTCATGTGTAACTTCACAGATACGCAGTAAATGCCACTGTCTTAGCGAGGACATTCAAGGCTATCGTTCCATGCAAGTGCCTGTTTTCACACAGCTTGTAGCTCTTTGGGACCATTATCTCCTTTAGCGCTGAGCAGTGGGTAAGGGAGTTGTCGGAGCTGGGGAAGGGAGGACAGACAAGAACATTAGCACATACACCTGCAAAGAACCATTGCGTAAGCCTTGCTCAGCTAAAAATGTAAGTAACCCCACATCCCAGTGTCTCTCTTTTTCTCATGTGATATCTTCCAGTTCTTCTTTTTCACCCTTAATGGAATAGGCAAATTTTCTGACTCTGTGGCTGAGCTGCTCTTTAACCTGTTTGTCTGACTGCTGGCCAGGTGGAGGCAGCTATAGGGCACCCAGTGAGTTGTGAATAAAAACCTCTTAAAGACTGCTTAAAGACTTTCTTTCTGATCTAATGATATGTGTCTCAGGAATTTTTAATATAAATCAAAGGAAATCTGAAAATTAAGGATTAAACTTAGTATGGAGGCTCATCCCTAGAATGGGAGGGGAGGAGGAACACTGACTCTCTCACTGGATCATGCTTGTGGAAAGTGAAGAGCTTCCTGCTGTAATCCTTGCCTGAACTCAAGCAGTCAAGCATGGTTTGCAGTTTGCCTGCATTGAGATGGCACACACCTCGAGGTCAGTGGGTTTGTGAAGACATTCAGGGCTGCGCCACTGATAAGATCTTCATTCCCACTCTGCTTTTTCCAGCTCTCATGAGCATCCTCCCCCCCTGCCCTGTGGATGCTGCAGCAGAAATGAAGGTCGGAGCTTGGCTGCCCGCGTCTTTTGGGCACAGTCGATGGTGAAGGCTGGGGGATGGCTGAGCTGGGGGCCTTCTCTGCGCCGTGTTTCCCAGCTCTGGTTTCGCCGGAGGTGTCCCTTTGCAGCAGACTTCCACTAGATGGGGCGATGTCTGAGCCGCAGAGAACCCGGGTAAAGGAGTCGTGTGGTTTTAAACCAGCTGCAGGGAAACGGCCTCTGAGCGTGAAAGATTTTATCTGTTCCTAAGACTTCTATGCAAAGGGAACGTTTCCCAGCTGAGATACGTGAAGAAGCCTCTGTTTCCTTGTGAGGAAATGCAGCTTTCCTCCTACAACCTGGAACAAAGTGTCCCCCTGACAGCCCCCACTGTGCGAGGAGCAGCCAGTGGCACTGGTGACCCTGTGTCACAAAGCAGTGCAATCCTCATATCATGTCCCTGGATCTGCTCGCTCTCCTCAGACACCTCTCTCTGGGGTTGCCCTTTCTCTACCCCTTCTGATTCCCCATCCTGGTGCACCTGTTTTGTGACCATCCTCGCAGCAACACAGTGCCTCCCTTAGTCTGGCTTGGCTTTTGGCAGCCAGATGTTGGTGAGACCTTCTTGCCACCCACTGGAAGCTTTCTCTTCATCTTGAGGGTCTGAGTTCACCCAAGTTGCAGCATGAATCAATTTCACCCAGTTGTACCTGGCCCATACAGACACCAGGGTTCAGGCAGGAAAGCCCGGACCTCAGGCGTCCAACTGCTGCTTCTCCTTGATACCATACCAGTTCTGGAGATGGTGACTGCACCCATATCTCCCTCCTGCATGGTACCTGGCCACATACAAGGCATTTACCTGGATGTGGGAGATCAGACATACTCCGCAGGCAGCTGCTGGGGTATCAGGTGCATTCTCCCTTCCTGGTTTTACTGCCATCAGATGCACACACTGCCAGAACGCAACAACCACATGCAGCTCTGCTCTGCATGTCCCCATGCTGCACATCAGGGTGCCAGGCTTGGTCCCTGCTGGGGTCCGTCTCCCTCATTGTCCCTTCTGGGATGGCCAGTGCCACCAGAGCTCTGGAGGAGGATGCTCCATGCTGGAGGCAATCTGGGAGAGCCTGCACCCATGTCTCCTCACCCTACTCTTAGCTGCATACTGGCTTGTGCTCTGAAGCCCTGACACATCCATGCACAGAGCATCCTGCCATGCACGCATACATCTCAAGAGCTGCAGTGTCGGGTGCTCATGCAAGGCAGTGTGCATCTCAGAAGCGGTCAGTTGCAGAGATGCAGACACAGGGCTTCAGGATCCCAGACCATCAGGAGGACGTGGGGTGATGGCTTGCATGGTGATGCTTTGATTTGACAGCAACCCTTCACTTCTTAAAGGGGTACTGTGAGAGAAGATAGGGAGGGAGTGATAAATGGGTGACCAGAGACGTAACAAAATGGATTAGAGACGCAGACCAGCAGCAAGCCTGAACTGGCTTTACTGCCAGGTTTCACTGGGCAACACTCCCCCTGTCTCTTAGAGGCACTGCAATTCTGAGCAACATTGTGTTTTGTAAGGCTAAAGGCTGTATGTGTCTGATGCTGCAGACAACTCTCTCTTCTTTGTAAATGGCAGCGGTCAAAAGATAAATCCATCTGTGCAGTAAAGAGGGTGAAAGCTGCAGGTAGCCTTAGCCCACATACTGAATAAGGAATAGGAAGAGCCAGGGCAGCCTCAGGCAACATATTTCAGAGCTGACAAGCTGGAAGACTTGGCTTCCTTCATACATACCTGGTCTCCCCAGTGAGTAATGATAATAGGATCCAAGCAGGGAATCAGACATCAAGACAGGCTGAAGGTCACAGCACACTATTCAGATGAGCTGGGCCCCGGAGAGGCGGCCGCTCGCTAAAGCTGCACAACTTTTGTCAAGTGCATTTTGAAAACTTTAACTGACCTTGAAGGGCTGGGATTAAAGGAACATTGATCTGTGGGAAACGGAGACCATTCCTCTTGCTCCGCAGTGCTTCAGCTAATCATTGGAGCAGTGCTTTGATTCATGGGCCTTTCAGTTTGACAGCCTTTCAGCTCCTGTCCCAAAGGCCTCTTATGGTTTTTATGGGTGGGAATTGTTTCACCCACCAGGAAAACAGTAAATTCAGGGTAATTATTCAGCAACTATTGGATAACACAGAAGTGGTCATTTTGGCATTGCAGAAGGACTTTTTTAGGCAGTGCACACAAACAGACATATGAACATGCCTGGGAAATCGGGATGACCCTTCCTGTGGTTCATTGTGGGTCTATTGTGGTGTTGGTTCTGGAGGTACCCTTTCTGAATCCCTTCCTACGAGATATCTACCTTTTTGGGGGGAGGTGTGTGGTAGGATCAGCATTTCCAGAGTGCCTGAGCTTCTCCAGTGGGCTGCAGACCCAGCTGAACTTCGCTGAATGTTTTACCTTGAATCCTAAATGTAGAAAGACAAAAGCCGTGGCGAGTTGTATCATAATACAGCTTTACTGTCCTTATCAACACCGCTAAGTAATGAATCTCCAGCCACAAAACAGTCCTGCTTGGTTACCCATGAACCAGAAGAGATTTGATTTGACTTCTGTGCTCCAGTTCACATGAGAGGGGACTGTCAGATGAGAAAAGCACTTTCCTCGGTTCACAAAAAGAACATGCCTGTTCTGCAGTCACTGAAAACCCATAAACATGAGCTCCCCCCACAAGTCATGTGTAGAGAGTGGCCTTTTACCTGAGGGCTACACATGATGATGCTTGTGCCACATAGGGATCGTTCAGAGCTGAGCCTCAACCTCACATGCATCAGACCCCTTGGCTATCCTCTGATTCCTTGTGGTGGGCATAGTGCAAAATAAAACTGTCTTGATCTACCCCTGTGGCATTTTTCTCACTGCTGATGGGAAGGCTTTTGGCTAATGCGAGCACAGTGAAATGCCAGTTGCAGCTCAGTTAATGTATGCTAAGTAAGAAATTTAATTAGCTGGTAGTCAGTCTGCAGGCTAATTTCATTAGTTTGATGTGCACCATTACCTCTCCTTTCATTTATATGAGAATTATAAATTTCACTTGGATGTGTATTTTTTCTTCCTTTTCTATTTACAGATTGTCCTCCCTGCTTCCTTTCACTGCCATCCATCCCTTGCTTGCTAATGATACCTTAAAATGAGCTTCAAGTTGTCCTGTATCATAGTATAGGTAGGATAGGATAGGATAGGATAGGATAGGATAGGATAGGATAGGATAGGATAGGATAGGATAGGATAGGATAGGATAGAAGTGGAATGGAATTGGAATGTGGCAGCCCAGCCTCATTAAAACTTGTCTTCTTCATGTGCGTTGCACTTTGCACTTTTCAGGGGGGAGTGGGTGCAGATAATGTCTCTATGCTCCTTGTCAGGGGCTGAAGAAGTCCTGCCTTCCTCTTCTTCCCATTGCTGCTGGCTGAAACTTCCTGGGCAGAGGATGCTTGTGGCTGTCATGTGGCTGCTGTCTCTGTACAATGACTTTTCTCACTCACCATGTTCATAGACCACATGCATTCATCCATTCATCCATCCCATTTCTTCCTCCCTCCTCTCTGCTTCTTATAACTATGCCATCTTCTTACTCATCTCAGCTACTATGAACCCCTTTTTTATTTTGCCAATCAAGTGCGGCTGATGAGGCTCATTTATGGCCTATATGCTGCTTCACCTGAAGTGGAGTAGGCTGAGACCTCTCATTCAAAGAGCAGAGATAAATTGATTGGTGATGGTTTGTCTATCTCTAAAAATCAGGGTCTGCTTTTCAGAGGCTTTTTCAAAAGCTATTCATGTGCTGTTAGTTTGAGATTGTATTTGCAATAATTTCTTTCTGAAGTTTCTCTGTTGCGCTGTCTGTGCTGGCAATTAATTATTGAGGCAGCTGATTTACAAACAGTGCTTACTTTCTCCTAGCACCTCCAATGAGATGTGAATAGCAACATTTTTGTTGCTGTAACAGAGAGGTAGATATATCAGTAGTAGGCACCTGGGTTTTGGGTCCCTGAGTCCATACTGTTCTCTACTCTTCTTCCCTGCACACAAGTACAGTGGAGATTCTATCAGTATCTGTTATGTGCCTTTTGCACTTCTTTTTCTGCCCAGCCTCAAAAGATACGAAGCAGCTGAAAACTTCTGAAGGATTCAGTGACATTCAACAGGCTTTGGGTTGAGCCCTGAAGCCCATTATGGGCTGCAGCACTGGAGACTGTTTTAAATGAGGTCCTGCTATTGCATGGGGAGTAACTTTTCTTACTCCCAGTCCTCCCAGCTCACCTCATGTACTGCAACTGATAGTGCTGACTTTGAATATAGAGCAGAGGGCTTTGTCCTTGCCATGCTCTGTTTGCCTGCCTGTAACATGAAGGCAATGGGAGTCCCAAGCCTCCAAGGGAGCCCTTCAAAGCACTGCACTGCTCCCCATGTCCTCTCAGCCAAAGCCAGGCTGCTCACAGAGGTGGACAAGGACCATCTGTGAAAGAAGCCCTCACCATGTGAAGTCCTTCAAGTCCATCTCTTCTGCAAATACGTGCCCAGCTTCCGGGGCTTGCTGTGAAATTTGCTCCAGTGACACATGCCCACAGGGAGGAGCCAGCTCACCTGTGGGAAGGGGCTTGCCTTCCTTCGCGCACGCACGGAGGCGCCGGGGTTTAGCGTCTGCGAGGCTGCCGGGGTTTCAGCCCGCGCTTCCCGGTCTTAATAGATCTGAAAAGGGCCCCATCCAGTGCCCGCTGAAACTGCCACATGTTTCCCCAGTGACCTAGGCTGTGGCCCAGGCTGCAAGTGGTTGTGCCGGGGTTATCCAGCAGCTACAGCGACCTGCAGAGCCATAGCAAGAGGGAGGTGCTGATGTGTTAGCCTAACTGATTAACACCATCCATCAGTGCCTGATTAAGATGAACAGAAATGTTTTTTCTTCCTCTGCAGCAGAAGAGCTCTCTTCTGCAGAAAGTGCTTCTCTTAATTACCACTCTGTAAACCCTCAGCGAGACAGAGCGTCAGCATTGTAGCTGAATTCCTCTCTGCTGTAATAACCTTCTCATTTCATAAGTGCATAAGGCGGGATAATTCATATGGGTTTAGGTGCTTTGCTTTTTTTCCCCCCATTTCATTTGTGTCAGAAGCATCCTTTATTTGATAGTGGAATTACAGAGGATGTAGACAATAAGATGACTATTCTTACAGCAATTAGAGGCAGAGCCATACTGTAATCTTTGTGGGGTGGGGTAGTTCAGGCTGAGATTGCAGATCCAGTGTTCACAGCTGGTCACAGTTGTTCACATCTGATAATAGATATCAGCTCATCTGAGCTCCCTCACTCAAAGTCTGGGTAAAACCCTCGCTTGGCTGATGTGAGTAACAAAACTTTCGTTTGCTTCAATAAGGTTGAAATTTCATCCACTTCTTCTTTTTTAATGTCATTACATGTTTAATTTGAATGGATAAAGTTACTTTCTAAAGTGTTTCCAGCACTGGTTACCTCAGCTGCTTAAAGGAGTGTATCAGTGGGCATATAAGAAAGTGTAACCTCATTGCAAACTTGATTATGGTAAGGAATCTCATAGGAAACTTAGACAAGGCTGACACATATATGTAGCAAGAACAGTAAAAGGGCATATATCGAATAGGGGGGAGTGTCTGATGTTGTATGGTGAGATTTGGACAGGATCATATGAGGGGTAGAAAGGAATGGACAGATCGCTTTGATGCTATGCCCTGAAATGCTGGCAAGCACTTGCCAAAAGGTATCGAGTAATTTTTGGAAAAAATAAGGTGAGTCTTGGCTGCGGTGAATGAGGTAAAGACAAGAAAGGGAAGGTAAAATAGGAATCAAATGCATGGGAGGAAAAGTAAGATATAAAACATCATTGGGGAAGAAGGCATGGAGGGAGAAAGGAGCAAGACTCACCCTATGTGTCCCCTTTGCTCTGCTGGCATATGCAGAAAGTGGGAAGCAAATATTCATAATGGTTTTCTAGCTGCCTGCTGGGTTAAGAAGGGATTATTTCAGCTGAGCCTGGAGGCTGGTGTGGTAGCAGGACAGATGAGCACCATGGCCTCTTGCACCGTGGTCCCATTTGTGGGGATGTGCTGCAGTGACACAAAACCCCTTCCCAGACATCAGGGATTTTTCCAGGGCAAAACCCAACACAGCCAGTGAAAACCAGAAAATCTGTTTTGCACTTAAAAGTTGCTTTCTTCTCCTTCCATCCAGAACAGTGCAAAAGTCTGGGGAAGGCTGGTTTAACAAGCCAAGTGAACAGGGGAGAGGTGAGGATGAAGAGGCAAGCAGAGAGGAGGGCAGCCTCAGCAGGCACAAGAGGAGAAGTGGAGCAGGGCAAGAAGATTGGAGGGTGCCCAGTCTTCTGCCCTGGGTGATGGGAGGTTGGAGAGCCTCGTGTATGAATCAGAGATAAATGCTGAAACAGCCTTGAGAGTTAGTGTCATCAGTGTAAGCCTCCCTGTACTACTGCTACAACAGGAAAGGAATGCCTGCCTGTGCCCAAGTGGTTTTACTTGATGAGCTTTGATGAGGAGATTCAGTACTGCTTTCCACATCTGTGGCACAAGTGCCTGAACAAGCCAGAAAGTGGTCAAAGGTCCGTGGAAAGTTGGGAGCAGGGCTACAAGCTGCACCCAGTGACCTGAATTCCAGCCCCCAAAACCAGAACCAACCTTTTGCTCCACATTTCTGAATGTGGTTTTCCAGTTAGGAAGTTAGACGAATCTAGTCCTCAGACAGAGAGCTGGGGCAACCTTTGAGCATCTTTCAAAGTTCCAGAGCTGGCTGTGTGGTGTTTCCTGTGTTAAACTTCGCAAGTTCTTTAGCCCTGCAAATGAACCTTCTTTTGTTTGGTGCACCCAAGGTGTTGGTTCCTTCATAAAGGAAGGAGGACTTGTTTCTTCTTGTTTCCAAGGGCGCCTCTCTGAAGCCTCCACCAGCATATTGCCATATCCAGCTATTGCCACATCAACCCAAACATGGTGGTCAGAGCTGGGGGCAGCCCAGGCTGTGCCCCAGGGACACCACTGTCATGAAGCCACAGCTGCAGCAGCAATGCCTGCATGAGCACAGGAAATGCAGCTGGCACTGCATATTTGTGCCATAAGGAAATGCAGGGCCTGGGTAGCCAGTATGGCCATTCAAGAGACAACTCACTGGGTGCATCTCCATTCATCTCTTAGTTTAGATCAGGAACATGCTTTGGAAACCATAAGCTTGCCTGCTTCCACTTACCACATTGGTCCTCATGAGAGGGGTCTTGGGACACGTGTGAAATGCTCCATTTGCAAATATAACATTAAATCCTTGTGGTGTTGCAAAGACCCAGCTTATGCAGCCAATTACTGTCCCAGAGTGGCAGACTGAGGTTTGTTCCAAGCCAGGGTTCACCTTGAAGCTCTTGTGTGGATGAGCAAATTAACAACCCGGAAAAAGCAAAGACCACAAATGACTCTGCAGTCAGTTCTATCCAATCCTGGTAAAAATGCAGTTTGGTCAGCCATGTATGAGGCACGAGAGACTCGAAAACTGCAGGCAGACGAAGCACATTTTATCCCCCAGAAGAAGAGCAGGCTGCTGCAGCCTGATAGCAAACACGGCTCCCTGGGGAGATGCCCGGAGGCAGGGCTGTGCTCTGAACAGCCGCTCTGGCTTACCACAATATCAAAATGTTAAGGTTGCAAAAAGCCGTTGAATGGCCCCAAAGCCCAAATAATGTGTAATTGGTATTCTCTGTAGGTTTTTGATTGATGATTTGGATGAGCAAAATCAACCACCTAGGAAATCCTACCTTATATTCACCGGGGCAACTATTCATTTTTGTATACCTTGCCAAAGACAACTTACAGCCCACACAGCTCAGTGTCTCATCTGTTTGTCCCCTCCCTTCTCTTCTCTCCAGCTTCTTGCTCCTGCATCATTGCTATTTGAAAAACTTCCAAAGGAAAAAACCCGCAAGAATTTTCCTGTCTTCTTCTTTGCCCTCATTTCTAGACATGGTAACTTTTTAACACTCAATTGTTCTCATTGCTTAATTATCTGTCTCACAAAATCATGATTTACAGCTGTAAAATGCACTTTAGCTGCTGGATGAGCATTGCATTCATTGTTCTCATAGAAACCAAGTTGAAATTATTTTGCTTGGAGGGGAGATGGCCCAAAGTCAGAGCACCAGCTCCTGCTTCAGACTGAGCTGGGTTTGCTGTGGTTTCTGTTCCTATGGAGATGTCCCCAAGACTTCATGGGCCGTATCGCTGTGCTCCAGCTCTGCAGGCTGGTGAGCAAGTGGTCAGTCCTGCAGAGATGCGTGGCAGGTGGGTTTGTTTTACCATGTTTTCCATCTCTCTTTTGAGAAGGTTATTACTTGCAGGTTAAATGAGTTACCTCACCAATACACCAACACTGTTGTGTGTCTTCTAAGTGCGGGAACCACCCATAAACCTTGTAGCTGGGAGTGCTCAGCAGATGACCAACATGACTGATGACTGCACTTCGAAAAAGGGCAACAGCCATATGGACAAAATGTGAGAAAATGTAAAGCTGGCCCCTGAGTGACAGAGGATTTGAAATTCCAGGAGGGATTTCCCAGGCAATGCCTATGCCTTGAAGCAGGCCAGTGTCCCGTGTAAACGGAATGCAGGTCAGCACCTGGGTGTATGCAAGAAGCCTTTTGCTTCAACAGCAGCACTTTCTTGTTGTGTGGGCACATGCTGGATGATCCCTTGCACACCCTAAATGTCTTCCCCTTCTTGAGGAGGACCAGGCACATTCACATCCAGGAATATGAGAGGTCTGCTCTTGATGCTGATACTGCTCCTCCCGTTCCATATCAGCCCCATGCACTGAGCTCACTTGATATGCACACAGCCAAAGCTGGATTAGGAGCTGGGCCTCTTGTTGCCCCATCCAAAGTGCCGTATTATGAAAACGTGATCCTCAGATGATCTTAAATGTGAGTCAGCTCCAGAAAATTTAATTGTTATTGCCTTTGTTAATTTTTTTCATGAGACAGAAAGAAGAAGGCAGAGCTGGAGGGAGAGCCAGACAGCATAACTGGGGAGCTGCGCCTCCTGGGGACCACTGACATGCATCGGAGTGGATGCAACAATCCATCTTTCAACCATGCACTCCGGGGCAGAAAGCATGGCACACTGTGCTTATCCGGTTTCAAGGAGGATGGGAAGGGCCTGCAGTACTGTTGTTAGAGGCTTTGGGGTCATGTGGGGCTGATCCGGGCTGCTCCCTGGGCATTGCAAACATGGACCACGCAGCCCCATGGTATTAGATTCATCAGAGCTGTATCAAGAGGCCCTTTTCAGAGCTACTTTGTTTCTGATGCTGTGCAAAAGACTTTCCCTAGATGCGCATGCCACGCTAGGAGAAAATGCCAGCTCCCAAAAGACTTGGGGAACACTTATACAAGGAAAAAAAAAAAAAGCAAAGCAACAAAACATTAAATGGCTTCACTGCTTTGTAAATGATTTGTTAGCACAGTAAGGGTGAAAAAATCCTTCTGAAGTTGGTGGCTGAGCAGCACTTATATCTCAATTATCCCCATGTTGCGTTGCTATGCATGAGATTATGAGCTAACACATTTTTCATGTCTTCTTCAGCACAAGTTTAAGAGCAACATTAATCTCTGTTCACGTCAATTCTTTGGTCAGCTGAGCGGCAAAGGTGATGCTTTCTGCCCTCATGCTGCAGACTCAACTAACGAGGCTGAGTGATTTATTCATTAAGGGCAGGGAAATCAGGAGCGTTATTCAAGAGGCCCTGGTGGGAAATTTGCATGAAAATCTCATGCTGTTCACTTGCAGGAGCCCTTCTGGCAGCGGGTGCCCTTCCCTGCCGCGCTGTCCTATCGCCTACTGAGGAAACGGCTCTGCTCTGCTTCCACAAACACTTTAATAGAAATACAGCATGCAAATAACGTGCAAAAGGGTTTATTTAGCAAAAGCCATGGGCCCAGGAAGCTGTTGTCTATTTAAAAAACAAACAGCTGGACTTTGGAGACCTGGGAGGCGCCAGGTCTGCCTGCCAGGTCTGCCCATGTTGAAACACCAGGAGTGCTGTGGTCCCACTAAAGATCAAAATCCCTCACTCATATAAACTTTGGAGATGCAAGAAAGCAGCTTCCCAGCTCTGGAGCAAAAGAGTGGCCGAAGCTGGGCTAGCAGGTCTCTAGTGTGTGGACATGAAAATGAATTTGAGTTTAATGTACAAAGTTTGGCTTCAGATCCTCACAAGGGATTTGCTGAAGATCTGGTCATGCTTGAGTTTTATCTGCCTTTGTCCTGCCAGCTTGACTAGCGGTATTGCAGACATTGGTCAGGCTAAGTCCCTTTCCTGGGGTACACTAGCACCTATTCCAGATAATGTTCTTTGTTTTGTTTCATGAATGATATCGGGACCTGAGACTCAGCCATGTATCCAGGCTTTATGCTGCTCTGTGCTGGGCTGAAACTATGATGGTTACTGATCTCCTGGACTTCCCTTTCTCCTCCCCCACTCATTTCATTTCCAAAGTCCCTTTCCATTTTTCAGACACTGTGCCCCTCTTCAGAGTGCTCCATGCTTTCTCCTGTCCTTTCTTTCATGGGACAGAGCCAGGTCCAGCTGCCCCATACCATGCTACATCTTGTACTTGAGAAAAGCCCCCACAAAGTCCAGTGAGCAAGACCTGTTTTTCTTTTTCTTATGTTTTTCCATCAAGCTTTTCCTGTGATTTCTTTGCTGTCTTGTAAAGTTCAGCTTAGTATTTTTCTCTCTAAAGGGAATCTCAACATCATCTCCTTCTGGATGCCTGTTTTCCTGAAGCTTGCAAGTACCTAAGTATCCTGGAAATTCTCCTTTTCCAGTAGCAAATGACCATTTTGTATATACCTTTTTACCAGGGAGCATTGGCAGATGCCATCTGCTCCTTCAAGCACCTTATTTTCCTGTTCCCAGCTCTTTGCTGGAGAATGGCACAGGAGAAATGTTAGAATTAAACTGAGGCTTTTGGTTTTTTTCAGTGGACAAAATGTACTGGCCCATAACATACAACTAGCAAAGGAGCACACTGTTGTTGTCATTGAATCAGTCCAACCTGGCTTTTAACAGAGCAGATGTGGTGTATGTGCCCCAGTGGAGAGGGGGGCTGCAGCACGAGCATGGACAGGGATGATGTGCACAGGACTTGATGCCTGTACATTAGCCACTGTGCCATCTGGTAATTGTAATCCTGACCTCAACCCACCAAGCAGCTGACCACAGTCTCTAGGCTTGTCTTTGGTACCCACATGTCTTTGGGAGAGGGAGGGGTCTTCAGGAGGAAAAGCCCAGGATGGCTTCAGATGGTGGCTCCTTGCTGGAGATGTGACTTGAACTACAGGGCTTCATCCTTTAAGCAAGCCTGGCTTGTGTCCTGCATGGAGGGCAAATTTAGGAGTGCAAGCTTTAGGGATTGTTGATTTAATGATTATTTCAGCAGTCCTTCGGAGTGAGATGCTGGAGCAAAGACCCCTCCAAGGGCTGCAGGACATCGCACATAACCTCTCAGTGCTGCCACTGAGCTGCCTGCCTCTCTCCCTGTGTGGGGCTCAAGGCTTTGGGCTATTTCTGAGGGCGCGGCAATTTTTCCTCTTCTTGTTTTGACTCCCAGTGCTCCCTGTACCAGGTGCCCAGGGGGCCCGGCCGGCAACTGAAACTCCTGAGTAATTGATACCTTCTATAATTGCACCTTCGAAGCAGTTGACTGGCTCCTGCGACAAGCTCCTGAATAATTGAAGCAATATTTGCAGGTTTTGCACTGAAGTACTAACAGCTGTGGTATGTTTTGATATTTATGAAGCCCAATAAATTATGGATTAGTCAGTGCAGTGAGCCCAGCATGATGCTTATTACTGCTGGAGTGCCAGAGCTGATGGTGTGCTATTCATCCTCTTTTACTTCCATTGTGTGGCTGAGTATGACTGGTGTCTATTACTGGACTTAATAGAGCTTGCTCACAGGTTTAAGTTGCAGTCCTCGAGAGCCAACAGTGTGTTTTAATTTGTTCTTCACTCCACAGATTATAAAAAGACATGCTGGGACTATATTTCAGGGTCACAGTGCATTGTATTGACTCACAGATGTGGAGATGATTGTTTCTGTGGTAATGGAGATGGGTGCTAGCAGAAGTAGCAGCGAGTCTTGGCATTAAACTGGAAGTCATACAAAATCCAATCTTCTTTGCAAGCCTGTGTGTGGGTGAATATCGTATGTCTTCTTTGGGACGCCTCATTCATTGTACAACCTTGTCTTCGTAACTGAGCCAGTGCTGGTGAAATTAAACTCTTCACTCCGCTTTCTGTTATCTGGGCAAATTGTGTTTTGTGGATGAAAATGTTTTCACTTTGCTGATAAACCAAACATATTCCAGATTTCCCCCCATTGGCACAGGCTGCCCGCTGGGAAGGGATAAGAAAGGAGGAAATAACTGTTCAGAGCAGCAGATGGCATCCTACCACTCGAAAGCTTCCCTGGTGCTGTAACAGTATAATAAATATATATTAGCAAGTGGCTGTGCTCTGCTTATAACTGCAGTAAGCACGTTGGTAGAAAACTGAGGCGCTTGTTCATTTCTTCAAACTCATTTCTTTACAAATCTAATACTTGCTTTCTGATTTCTCTGTTTCTTTGGGTGAAAAGAGATATTCATAGCTGATCTGCTCACCCAGACCCACTTGGTCCACACAGCTTATGCAGCGTGTGCCATCCTAAAATGATCATCTGGAGCTGGCTGTATAAATTGTGCCCTAAAGTGCCTATTAGTCTTCTGCCAAAAAACTTACAAAGAAGGCCTGGATTGGGTGTCTCAGCTGTGGGGATGTTCAATATAAACATCAAATTTCACCCCATGAAACCAGATAACGCGTGTCCAGAAAAAAAACAGTGGCAATGTAACTTGGAAGCAACTTGATGCAAAAGTTCCCAGAACAGGAAACCCAAAGGCTCTGCAGGCAAAGGGAACATTTCCATCCATTGAAATGCTTTGGATAGGGATTTATTCCTTTTCTATACTTCCTTTTCTGAAGGTGCTGAGTGAATGAAGGATATTTTGTCTTTAAAATCCTGATGTAGGAAAAGGCAGTGCTTTTCCAACTATTATTTGTTGGGCCATAAGATCTTTACCAAGAAAGCTTGGGCTGAGTTTCTGGCTGCCGTTGCTACGGTGCATGATAAATTGTTTACAGCCTGCCACAAGAGCAAATGAGAAAAGTTTCTCCCATCCCAATTTCCTTGTAAATTATATACTTATTAGAGTCATCACAGCAAAACCAGAAGTCTTCTGGACCACGAAGAAATCCTATGCAGTTAGCGAGGTTTGAATTCATGTTTCCAGGGCTTCTCCCTTGAAAAATGCCTCTTCTAGAAGAACTGTAGCCCACCGTGCAGAGTCGATAAGGATGAAAAGTGGTGATGCAGCACCAGCTCTGGTTTCCACTCAAATTTGGGACGTTTTTTGCTCCTTCCCCCACAAAACCACCACCACCACCAGCAGCAGCTGACAATCACCTTGTCACCAGCTTTGTTACTGGCAGCCCAGGAGTGGTGATTCCGTTCATGTTATTGTGCTGGTCTCTCTGGCTTTCAGCACGATTCTTCTCACTGCTGACATGCTTATTGTTAGCGTTGCCACTGCTGATTTCTTAGTGACCATTTACTTTCATGAACACAAGGTGCAGGATAAAATTGCAGGCATGGCTGGCAGCTTTTGGGTGAGAATGTGTCCCTTTCTTTCCCCTCCCAGCACTCAATATCATCATGGGTGCAGTGCTTCTTGCTCCTGGCAGGTCCAAGGGCGCAGGAGATGAGCAGCTCAGAGCTGCTGCCTCAGAGGAACAACCAGGAGCCAGAATTTAGCCATTTTCAACTCTGCTTTCTAGACTCCTGAAGATTTCTCGCTGAGGCCTGCAAGCAAGTAGATTTAAGCTTACTGGTGTTAGGCTTGCTTTTCTCACCTGCTGTTTGTGGACCTATCTTAGTGTGCAAGATGAAAACATCTGGGGTGGAGGATCTCTATGTTTTTCATGGGCATAAGCCTAACTATGTCAGGGGAGGGATTGCTTCTCACGATGGGCTCTCTCATCTCTAGGCTCTCCTTTGTCTTTCCCCCTTCCTCTGGAGCACATTTTAACACATGGGAAACTTTCAGGTGCATTCCAGACTCACATGATGGCTACATTGCTTTGGTGAAGAAGTAGGCAATTACAGGTAAGCCAGCATCCTGTCTGTGCATCCCAATGTGAATTTACAGGGAACAAGAGTCAGACAGAAACTGTGGCGCATGACTGGGCTCCTGAGTCTGCTCATTCTTTTCCCGTGGTGTTGCAGAGCAGAACATGGAGCAAAGGACCTGCCTCATTCAGGTTTTGCTCTCGGTTTGAGTTTCCCAGCTGAAGTATTTACCTCACTTTGGGGTGCTCCCAGAGGAGGTGGTGGGGAGCAGGTACTCAGGAGCTTGTGCAGACTGGCTACCAATGCTCACTCCAAAACACCTGTCAGTTTGAGTTGCTGGAAATGCTCAGCACAAAATACATTCAGGACATTGGCAACAGCTGGTACAAAGACAGTGTAACAGTGTAAGGCCTGGATACCTTTTCCGGCAAGGATGAAAGCATTTACATCAGCTCAAAGAGTTGTTTATTGCTTTAAAATGACCCAAAAGCTACATTTATAGTGAATGAAGGAAATAAAAACGCAAACCAGCCTTGAGGGAACCTTGCTATACCACAGGAATATGGGAACATCATTTCCTTTTGCACTTTCCTGAGGCCTCATTCCACATACATTCGCTTTTTACTCTTTTTCTCTCTCTACCATGGCAATGGACATTTTGATTAAAGTTGTCCCAGTGAGGAGGCAGAACGTAGCTTCATGTAATATGAGGCTTTTAATGAGTGTCTTGAAGTGAAAAACCCATCCTTTCTACAAAATCCATTTCTGAATCTTCCCCTTCACAGCTGCTGGCAACACAACTGTTGTAGCAGAAATTGCTGCTTACAAAGAACATTGATTATTGTGGCCAAATAATTTTGGCACTGGGAGGGTGGTCTTGCATTTGACCATGGGACGGGGAGAAGCTAGTTCCCCCATCCTGAGATAGATAGGAGGTAGAAGACCCGCTCCTAGCTGCCTTGTACCAGTGTAAGAGTTGCTGAGGGGTGGTTTCTCCTCTCCCATGGGTCCCTGTCTCTTGAGGTCTCCCTGCTTTCCTTATGTCCCCTTTGGAGATGATCGGCCAGGGTGACCCCAGCTGAGGGTACTCAGAAAAAGGGTGCCCTTGGCCCTTCATTTCTTGAGCTGCAGTGGAACTCTGAGATGGTGTTTTCAGGTTTTCAATCATGAAACAAGCTGCAGACAGCAGCTGGCTTTCAGGGCTTGTTTTGGAAATGAAAGCTCTATTTCTGCTATAAACACCTGAGTCACACAGGAGGATGCTTTAATAAAAGACACAGGGTCACACCAATGTCATGACGTTGAGACGGTTCAAGATGTACCTCTGTTAACACTTAGCAGAGTTGATGGCAGCTGCTCTGAGAGAGCAGGATCATTTTCCTGCCATGGAGACTAAATGTGTCTTCCTTTCCTCTTGGCTCTGGAGTAGAGTTAGAAGGGGGATGCCAAAGAGGAGAGAACCCTTGTTTCCTCATGCATGCTTCCATGGCAGGGGGGTTGGAACTAGGTGATCTTAAGGTCCTTTCCAACCCTAACTCTTCTATGATTCTATGCTTGCTCAGTGGCGAGCTCCTCAAACTAGCCGCAGACAATAGGTGATGTCCTGCTCAGGGCTGTATCAATCTGATAGATTCTTCCTACAGCAGAGGTATGAGCCCCCTGGGTTTTAGTGTTCCGTCTGTCTGCAGCAGCTGCAGTGGGCATTGGGGGGGTACTGTGAGACCATTCACAACTTAAACACTGCATCGGGACAAGCTAGCTGGCTACAGGCTTTTTTATGCTCATCTTGTCCTTTGTTAAAACCTGAATATTGCAACATAGTCTCATCCTTCTCAAACACCCCCCCCCTTTCACTCTGTGAGCTGCCTGGCTCTGCACCCACCACAGGTTTGGAAAGGCTGAGGCTGCAAGGTGGATGGAGGTCTGGCTGGACAGTGGGAGTCAGTAGAACCAGACCAACATGGGTCTTCATAGCAGGTGGCCTGGTGCAATAGGGAGGACAAATGATTAATCTTTGGGGATCTTCTCTTCCTTATTCCCTCACAGCAAAAGAATAAGCACCAAGCAAAGGGTTCTGGTCAAGCATGAATTAGTTATTGAAATAAAGAATTTATTTTGCTTATGGCTTATTGGGAGGGCTCACCATGATGCTTTTATATGTCTCTTCCTAGTTTCCAAGGGGTGGCTGGGTTTGCTTTCAGACTGTAACTATACTGAATGGGGAGAAGACAGAAAGATGAAGTGGGAAGAGGAAACAGATCTCAGCAAGTGCTCTTTGTTCTGAGCCTCCAGCCTGGAGCTGAAGTTGGGAGAGCAAAATAGAAATAAACAAACAGCTGGCTCAGTAAGAGGCAAAGATTAACGAACTGGCAACTTGAGCTTTTTCTGTTACCTTTTCCATTTTTTCCTGTTCTTTTGCAAATGGAAAGCAGGCAGGAAGTCCAGGGAAAAATGAGCACTGAGGGGATCCTCACCCCAGCTCTCTCTAAGGTATGTCTAGCAGCTTCACTGCAGCCCCAGGAAGTACTGCAGGGCAGATATATCCTACCATCTGACATGCAAAGGTAAAACATCCAGTGCCTTACCACTTACACCTTGACTAAGCTCTGAAATGACAATATGAGCATGATTAGCAAAAGCAAGAGCACCTCTCCAGGTACCAGCACCAGCGTATCAGCACCAGCCTAATTCCTTTGGTCTTCCTCACTAAATACCCATTTCTCGCCATTTCTAACATCACTGTCCACTGGTTTTCCCATGGGAAAGGTATTATTGACATCCCATATATCTTTTATCTGCCACTCATATGTTTTTCTTCCTACCCTTCAGAGATGCAGCATTTGTTTGGCCTGAGCTTGTAGGCAGAGCTTGGATGGGTTTATATGCTCCATGTCTGAACCCATAGACAGTTAACATGGCTGGCTGCCTGGCTTTGTTAATTAGCTACCTCTGTGGTTTCCTTCTGAATTAGTAGGCCACTGTTCATTAGCTCTCTTCTGCTCTGGGATGCCACAGTTGAACATTATGGCATCCAGAAACGCCAGTTAGTTGAAAGTATAAGCCTGATTTGTTTGGAGAATAAAAAAAATATTAGTTACATTTAGGTAATTAAGCAAAATAACAGCAAAGCTATTTAGTACTAGTGCAATCTGCCTGCCCTGTAGCAGCGCTCAACCCTCCTTGTTTCCTGATTCACTGGTCACAAAGATCAGGGTAAGTGTCTACAATGGTTTCTTGGTTTTGCTGTGAAATATTAAATTCTCTTTATACGAATCTGGTCCAAATTCCCTTTCTGTGAATCTGGTTCAAATCAGCTATGGGGACATCACCATGGGCACTGACAAGGTGCAGGATATCAGCACCATGTCACTGGAAATCATCCTTGTCACACTTGTACCTCCAAGTACAAGGAATCACAGCCTTGATGCATGACTTCTTAGTCTTTTCGGGTTAAAAGGCCTTTCATGTCTATTAGGCCCAGAGACATGGATGTTTGTGCAGACTTAAACCTTTCCTGATGGTATTACTTGAGATGAAGAGGACAGTGTATTGTAGGGTTATAGTCATAGCCAGGATTTCTAATTTGAGCAAAAATCTCAATTTTCCCAGGAAATCTATGAAATTAAAGGATTTCCTTTCCAGGTGTAATGAAGGTGTAGGAATATCCAACTGATCTTGCAGACCACAAGGTGCCGTTGCAGGGAACAGCTAGTGATGGCCCTAACTTGTGCGCCAGCAGTTTCAGTCTGCGATAGTCACTCCTGTCCCCACAGCCAGTGGAGTGAAATGAGCACATGGAAAAAGTGCTGCTCATTTGAGGGAGGTCTCTGAGTTTGGCCCTGGCAGGTGTATGGCTCTCCTCTTGGCTTGAGGAGGAAAAAAATATCCGAATTCAGGTGGGATGACTCCCTCCTCTTGCCTGCCTTTTTCCTGATTCAGATTCATCCACAGAAAAATCCGCTATTGTAGATTCAGGGAGTTCTGGTGCTTGTTTCCTACTTCATAACCCACAAATGACTTTGGGGAAAAGGGACAATAGATGAAACGGCAAAAATCCCGTTGCCCGCAGGAAGCCTGTGTGCCAGGTCAGCAGGCAGAAAGGCAAAAATAGTGCATTTTTACCAAAGAGTAGAGGGTGATAGGGGTCTTCTCATGAACTGCTACTTTGGGATTGAACCCACTTCATGATACTCCGTGTTTTCCCCGGAAGCAGTCACCATTTACCATAGTGACACCATTTACCAAGGTTACAGGCAGATTAAATGGCGATGTGTATTTATTTATAAAGACCTGTTTTCACTTTTCTGAACTGCATCCCGGAGTTTGGGCTCAGTTCAACAGGAACAGCGCTTCCAGCAACTTGATGCTTATTTAAGTACTTAACACTAAATAAGAGCAGTAGCAACCAGGGTGGTAAAATAATGTTTTATTCCATGAATGAACAAACACTACCATGCCACATCCTAAAGTTCTTTCTACAAAAGATTGTGGACAGAGCAGATTTTTACATTTCTCAGATAAAGTTCATTTCAGGCTTTTGAGCCTGTTCAGTGTAGCAAAATCATGATACGCAGCATTTGTATTGTCTATTTGGCATTTTGCCAGATAAAGCAAATTTATACCGTAGTTCTTGTTCACACAATGTCGATGCACTGCAAAGTAAAGAAGATAATCAAACCCAAACTAGGTCATTTCTGTGGCTCATCAGTATATTTTTCATGATGGTCAAAGTACAACCAACATTCAAAGCTTAAAATAAAGATAATAAAAAAGACACACTAAAGAACACAATGGAAACATCATCATTGCTGTCAGGATGGGAGTTTACCCACAGTACTATGTGAAAAATAGAAACCGGCATTGATATCAAGCTGTCAAAACAAGAAAAGGAATTACATTAATTGTTATATTTCCAAGCTAGTACTTCTAAAGAGTCCTGATCAGCAAAGAAGTGTTACCGCATGCAGGCTGAAACAAGACTAATATTGGATTGGGGACCTGACGAAGAACTGACTTACATTCCTTTATATACAACAAAATGGAATATACAGTATTAATACTGGCTGTACATTTGGTCAGAATACTTTACAAGGAGCAACACTAGTCAAAATAGTCGTGATGCAGTATGTGGAAGTCACAAGAGGTTTTAAAAGTTGCTTTGCACTGCTATAATGAAGTGTTAGGTATTTTAAAGGAAAAATTTTTTTTTTATTGTTTTTATTTTTATGCTTGACAAAACTAGTGTGAGTGGAAGAGATAATTAAACATGTTTGGAATATGCTAAACATTGACCTGGAATAAAACAAAGCCACTGACAGCATACGCAATAAATCTCTGCACACTGGTTCTGTTTAAACAGCTTTTATGAGATGAGCTGTGAAGTATCTGGTATAAATTCCTGCTACTGTAGCTTCATCTAGCTGTTCTCCAACAGGCTGCCAACCAATTGTTCCAACGCTAATAGAAGAAAAAGAATAATCGTGACCATTGCCTATTTTTCTATAGTACAATAAAAATATCTCACTGTTAAGCTGATCTAGCTTACTTATGTGCATATTTTTCAAGGCTGCCAAAGAAAATACTCAATCTTGCTGGCAAAGGCTATGCTGAAAATATGAGAGTGAGATTTCCTTTGCTTTATTCTACTGGAGTTTTTAATGCCTAGGTACCTCAACCCCCTATTGCCTCCTTGGACCCTCAGGTCTAAAGTTACTTGGTTAATTCAGTGTAAGTCTTTTCCCCATACAGAACAAGCTGAGAAGCTAATAAGGTAAGCATGACACCAGAACAAACAGAACGACAACAGAAGCAAAAGGTATACAAAATTTAAAATGATCACAGGAAGGTAAAGATGAGTGTAACTGTAGTATTTCGTACAATTGAATTTGCATGTCCTGTAGCAATGACAAACCTGAACAAGGGAAAGAGCAGGTCAGTGTGTATGAATCGGTATCTTCTAAAATAATTGTGCTATAATCTTTTCCACGTATCAGGTTAGATTTTTTTATCTGACACAGTGTGATGCTAATTGTAGTAACCTTAATGTGGATGATGGATTTCACTGCTACTGCTTGATTGCTTGAATGCAAAGAGACATTAAATCTTCCAGTCCTCAAAGCAGTTTCTTGGGGTGTTCCTTCAAGTTCAGTGTCTTACCACTTACACACTAGAAGTCACCTCGTGGCAAACATCAAAAAAGAGAAAGAAAATAAAGGAAAACAAAAAAACCCAAACAAATAAAAAGGTGATGTTGGTTGTGATGGTTTAATTTCAGACAGCAGTTTCTGCTGAGTTCACCATGCTTAATGTTCTTCCATTTAGGAAGGAGTTGCTGTCAAGTAAAGCAGATGAGCTGCTTTCAGTTTTTTTAAATACATGCTAACAACGTAACATCTCTTTCTTCAGGAAAATGATCCAATTGCATATTGTTAGAGAGATCTGCCTTGTGCTTAGCACGGACAAGTAGGGTTAATCGTCATCCTCCTCCTCTTTCAGTGGGGCTAGTGGGAGTTTGTCCTGAACTTGGAAACACGCCGCAAAGAAGTTGACAATGGAGTTGTACAAATGCTGCTCCAGTGCTGCATTGCTAAAGTAATGGCTTTCATCAGGGTAGATCTGCAAAGAAACAGGCAAATAAACACCATTAGGAGCTTAGACTCTCAGGACTGACCACCCATCTCTGCAGCTTGAGCTGTCCTGCAGACACACTGCCTCTCCTCAGCACCATGTCTTCCTGCAGATGCACATGAGGTCCAGGGTAATTCAGGCACCATGGAGCTCTGGGCATAGACATGCCTCTTCTTTCTAAAGCAAATTTTTTGGGGGAGTATTTTTCACTTAATTCCACTCTGAACAAGTTCAGGCTAAGCAGAACCAGACCATACTTACAACTAACAGTGCCTGGACCTTGTGAAAACTGAGAAAAAACCCGGTGCAAATCTTCAGAGAGAAATGGTGCTTGGCTTTACTGACTAAAATGAGGGCTTTAAAGAAAAAAATGCCATTACGTAAAAAAATGAAACAAACGTGCCAAAGAAGTAATTAAATAGAAAAAATGTGGGAAGCTAGAAATGGAACAGTTTAAACAACTTCCTATATAAATGGAACAGGTAACTTCTGCACATAAGGAAAGAATGTGAGAGAATCATAATGGGTTGTCTAGATCGGGATATTGAACAGGGAAAAAATGAGTTTCCAGGGCTGGATGTTTGTAGGCAGAACTTAGGTGTCTCACTGCTGCTATAAGTACCTAAATCCCAGATGTAGATCCCTCAGCTCTTCCTTCAGTCTTCAACTATCCTTTGATGTCTGTTAAGCCCATCAGTGTCTTCAAGCTCTAATGCACTAATGCTTCTTCACTGGGAAATGTGCAGAAGCATCTCAGCCATTGTAGCACTGACCAAATCCGTGCTGGGTTCATTGCTTAGTTCTCATGTCTGTGCACCATCCTATCTGCCTTTGTAGCATGATGGAATGAGCGTATTCACCACATGAAGCTCTCCAGAAATGCAGCCAGAGGGAGCTGGTATTCAGTAAATCAAGCGTAAGTAGGATGTGGGCACTGCAACACAATCATCTGTACTGTGAAACTGTAGCATGGTCCCTGCCATGGTTTGTGCCTGGGCTAATTGCAATGTCCTGGCTGTAGCTTGAGACGTAGCAGAGGGTAGGGACCATATCCCCATGGCTGGTGGATGGGTTCATTCTGGAAGCTTTAATGGCTTGGACATGGGCCACTCAGCAAACCAGAGATGTAATTTGGCGGAAGGAGAGGCTTCGTAGACCAGAGTATGGCGTTTGCAGAGGGATGTCAGGTTTAAGTGACATTTCTGTGCTGAACTTTTCTGATTAACTTAATTTAGTTTAAATTCCTGTTTTCCTGTAATTCATCCTGAATTTGGCCTGTTGCTCCCAAAGAAAGTCAACAGACATCAATTCCTTAGAGATATGTCTCTCAAAACCTAATCAAATAAGCATGTGGGTACATAAGAACACATTATACACTGGCCCTACTTCTACTGCCAGGCTGAGTTTTCAAGTGTCCTTTCAAAGATTGCTTCCTAACAGCAGTTTGAGTTCAAACTGGGAAGTAACTGTTCAAATATGCAAAAAAAGAAACACATACTGTACCTGCAAGCTGTAATTAGCCTTTGCCCTAATAAGGTGTGTGATAAGGTCTGCAGTATGCTGAAAATGGATTTTTTCTGTAAAACAGATTAAAATCATTAAGGGGGAAAATTTAATTAAGAAAAATCAAAGCTATACTAAACATGTAATGAGCTCAAATGACAGGCTAACTTACCATCAGCAGTAGCATGAATGATCAAAAATGTCTGTTCCTTCAGTAATGATACTCTGTGTGCCAATTTGTTGATCTGCAAAGGTAAAAGTTGCAATAAGATTAAAAATCTTATTAGAAATTAGTAATTTATATGAAGAAAATAGAAGTACTTAATTCCGTTTGATACTTCATCACAAGGATAACAAGCAGAGAGCAGCACGGCACATTCTCTTGAGTCAATTTAGAGGTAAAATAACCCCCCACCCTGTCCTTTCAGTCTCAGTATCAGAAGCAGGAAGAGGTCAGAGACCCTTGTCTGTTCTGATAATAGTCACTAAAAGCCTGAAAGCAGAACACATGGAAAAAGTCAAAGTGAATTTCCAGAGAATACAAAACACTGCTGAAAAGCATGCTCAGGTGTCTGCGTCTAAGAACTCTTCAGAGAGGTAGAGTAACTTTGGTATGGTTTGAAAGCCAACCTCAATGAGCTTTGAAAGGCCAGGGGAAGGTATGATGCTAAATTCAAGTGTCCACTGCTGTAGGGCTTAATTAATGAGTTCTCTCATCCTCAGACTGCTGGCTGCAATGCCTAAGCCTTTTGATGGTGCATAAATGTGTCTTGCACTCTGTTCTCCCCCTGTATGGCTCCTTCCTTTCTGCTGCCCCACATGTAACCTACCATAATACAGATTTTTTGGCGTCTACATCAGGTCTTGAATTATATGACCTCCATAATGTCTGGTCCACAGGTTAGGAGCGGTTCTTCTGAGTAATTCATGGTCCAATTATGGCGTGTAGGAGACGTGCATCACTTAGAGACTTGCCTGGAACAGTGCTATGCTCTGTGGAGAGCTCAGGTGCTGTTCCTAGCAGTTAATCCCAAATCAACCAAGAGTACCACTGTTTGCTTAGGCCAATTTTTCAATGCACAAAAAGCATGTGACAATTCAAGGCTCTAATTTCTGGAATATTTTCCTTTGCTTTCACCTCTACTGACCTGTCTTCAAATTTCTAAAAGGACAAAAAGAGTTTGCAGTGATCATGAGTGCACAATTTGAGAGACAATGAACTTCAGAGAACCAGGAAAAAGCTTTCACTGTAGGGTCACAGGGTGCTACCTGCCTTCTCTGTAAGAAAAGTCATGCTGACTTCATGTCTTCTAGCTGAAGACAAAGCTTTCTATATAAAAAATTTTGTTTGTGTGACTATTCTTTATTAGTAACTGAAGCACATGAACCAACTGATCCCATCACACATATCAAACAATATTGTTGTTGATTGGTACAATGTCTCCTTTTCCATGTCCTGCTCAATTCTGGCACAGAGTTCTGCCTACCTGAAATATCTCATCTGTTCTTACTTTGAAAAGGCCAAGAGAAACTGAGCTTCATTTGACTTTGGGTCAAAAATTATGTCTCGTAGAGAATCAAAATGTCAAGACTATTGGGATGAACTTTAAAGGAGGTTGTGACATTGTGTCTACTTGGGCATATCTGGATCACTCAACCTCAATCTGTAAAACTGGAATAATCATATTTACCCGATTTAGAAAGGCAGGCATGAAGACTAGTCAATAAGACCCATATCCATTTGTTACTATAAAGACAAAAAAAAGGCTGGAGGACACCCTCAGAATTTTACTAGCAAGCACCTCTTTCATATCCTTGTTCCTTCCCCAAAAGAGAACATATGGAGGAAGAGTTAAAACCCAATTCACATTTTATCAAGGAAATGCAGTGTCCATGAAGTTACCTCATATGCTCTGTTATCAATCCCATGCAAGCCCAAGTATCTTTCAGAGAAGGCTGAAGCTTGAAAAGAAAAAATGAAAACATCTCTTTCAGTCACAAGTGAGTACACTGGCGCTCCTGAGTCAGATACTGCAAATGCTAAAATAGACCTTATTTTCTAACGCTGCCTTAATTACAGAGGACATATTTCTGAAAGTTTTTGAAAATCTGCTAAGGATATGTATGATACCACAGTCTCTCATTATCACCATTGTGTATTTATGGTTTCTAATCACTCACAGAAGAGCTTTTTTTTCCTTAATGCAACTGAGATACAGTACAAAAAGCACTATCATGTTGTGTCCCTTTCTCCTTTCACATGGGGCCATCTCCATCAACAGCTGACTGCAAGTTCCTGTTGGTCTCAGGGATAGCTGTACAGGACCTGAAGGCCAGCTTAACATCATTGACTTTCATGGGAGTCCCCTGATTTTCACTGGCACTAAGCACAAACAGAACTGGAGTCTCTGAGAGAAAGGACCATCATGTGCAGTGGAGTACTGCCACTGGAAAGAGAATGTGGCAGGCAGAATGGACCACAGGTTGCATGGATGTATGGCTCAGGCAAGAATGAAGCACACTCAAGGCAGCCATGGAGGATGGTGGCAGAGGCTGGAGGGGTTTAAAGCCAATTCTCCTTTGTTTAAAAGGACTGAGTAATAAAAGTGATTTGATTACTCTGACTACCGTGTCTGGTCCCACTGGTGCCAGCAAAATTGCTCTTGAGGGAGTAAAAGGGGTTTATGGCTAGTCCTAAGATGCAAAAAAAGGCAGGATCTTCAGGAAGAAAGAGAAGATAGTTGGGAAAAGGTAGGGCATAAACATCATGTGTGCCCAGCATGAGGGTCTGTGCACTTTGGGATGTGGATTACCATATAGTTTGAAGTCTGTCAGTGGGGAAAGGGCAGCTCCACAGGCGAACACCTGGTTCTCTTCACCAGCTGGAAGCATGTAAGTGCTTAGGTAGCCACCATAATCCTGGAACAGAAAAAGGGCAGTGGCATCAGTGGTCCTGTTGTGAGGGGCTTTTGGGTACAGAAACCCAGAAGGTGAGACCTTGCTGTGAAAAAACACAAAACAAGGGACATCTCCATGGCTTCGGCAGATGCAGCTGAAGATAAGCTCTTTATTCATTGTACTCTCCTGAAGGCAGGAGGGTGGTGCGCCCAAGAGCTTACCTCTTTTTATCCCACTTTATGTCTGTAGGTCTAATCAGATATGACACCTTTCCAAAACATTACCCCAGTCTTTTTCTATTTAAAACAGACATCACAATTTCAGTGTCTGCTGTCAGCCTGTTAACAATCCCCTGCAGATATGCTGCTGTATGTGTATGTACAGAGGTGCTGTACGTATATACACTCACTCTAAGCCTTTATCTCCCACAATAAACAATTTCTACTCACAATTCCATTCTAATTTCAAACCATGGGTACTTTGCGATTGCTCTTTCTCAGCTGAGCACACACTGTGGTGCAGATCAGCCTCAGAAATCAATATTGTTGTTGTACATTTGTTCAACACAAGCTAGATCTACCCACATTGCCACAGGCCTTAAGGGACAAGATGAAAATAAAATTAAAGTCTGCAAGGGGAAAAAATAATTTATCTGACAACATTTTTCTGACAAATAGTCACTGTCTACACTTGGAAATTAATTTAAAAGAAGTAATTGACTAATACATTGATAAAATGAAAGCTTTCATCTTTAACATCTCTATCATGACTGTTAGAAGCAGTCTATCTCAAAAACAAGTAACAATAAAAAAGTCACCACCAACATATTCAATAAATCAGGATTTAGCTCAGCTGCTTATCCAGATCAGCCAACTCGAAAAGCACAGAGGAACAAAAGGAAAATATTACCTTCCCAAACACACCAACCCGCAATTTATCAATGTAATGCTCCTTCAGCATTGTCCTAGAATATGAGAGAGGAAATACAATGGATTAAATATATTTTCCCCTTAGATATAACAAACACAGTGTGATTTTTATCAGCTAGAATTTGGGGTGGCAGCAGAAAAATCATAGAATCACAGAATGGTTTGGGTTGGAAGGGACCTTAAAGCTCACCCAGTTCCAATCCCCCTGCCATGGGCAGGGACACCTTCCACTAGACCAGGCTGCTCCAAGCCCTGTCCAGCCTGGCCTTGAACACTGCCAGGGATGGGGCAGCCACAGCTTCTCTGGGTGACCTGTGCCAGTGTCTCATTGCCCTCACAGGAAAAACCTTCTTCCTAATGCCTATTCTAAATCTCTCCTCCCTCAGTTATGGATCAAGCCATTACCCCTTGATCCAGACAATCTAAATTCACACTGCTTTCACGTGAGCCTCTTGTTCAATTTTGCAACCTGTTGCTACCAAGCAATGGCAACAAATAACCTGCACTACCTCAGAAAATCATAATAAAGCCGATGCTATTGAACTACTCTAATAGGCTTTTTAGTGTGATTATATGGAGAATAAATCTAACAATATGATAGGACTTGATGTTTAGGGTTATGCATTTTTTTTCCCTGTTTTAGAAAGTTTACGAGTTTAAAGATGGACTATTTCCAGCTACCAGGCCAGCAAAAAATTAATGTAGGAGCTGAAATTCAAGCTTACTTGTTTGTATCTACATGACTGTACAGAGCTAAAAATAAATAGGTTTTGAACACATGATACAGAGAAGTCTGCTGTAATTTAGCCCTGTTCAAGGCTTATTTCTCTCCCTGTGCACTGGCTGGCATGAGCTCTATCTCACTTGCCATCACTTTGTCACAGCTGCATGACCACACTGTCCTTCCCTCCCACCTCCTTTCTCTACCCCACACACCATTAAGGCAACCAGGACTAATGACAATCTTGTGTTAATTATCATTAATGAATTAATTTTTTCAATAACAGTGTCATTCACCGGACAGCTTCCAACTGATCCTTCTCTTCCAAAAAGCCCAGCCTCCTCTTAACCTCATGCAATAGCTTAGTGCCTTGGAAGCCACTCCCGCGGCCGTCAAACTTCAGCACGATGGCATTGTGAGAGCTGACCATGACACTTTCCCACGTCACCTCAAATCTCTCTGTTACGATCTGGCTGCCTGGTGTCCCATCCCTGAAACAGAAACAGGCATCAAGCAAAGGCAACAGCAACAAGCATGGGTCAAACACCCTCCCAGGGCCATGAGCTTGCCATGGTAATGGGACCGGCAGCTTCTGCATGCATCATAAGACAGGGCATGTTTCAGAAAGTGAATACCAGTCTCTGCAGTGATGATGTGCAGAAGGCTGGTTGTGTGGGTTGGCTTTGAGTCTGGGATGGAAGCTACCGGTTGGTTTCTGCCTCCCACTCTGCACAGCAACCATCACTGTGCTAAGCTGAGCTTTGAGGAAAGCACAGCAAGCACATCACTAACTGGGCAGGATTCTCCTGTGAATCCTGGGGCAGCAACACAGAGGTCAGTTGAGTTTTCCCTTTCTACATCTCTCTAATCTGTACTTATTTTCTACATTCCCCAAAGATGGTACTTTTCTGGTGGAGGGATTTCTTGAGAGGAGCCTGGCTTTGGGGTGCACTGGCACTGCCAAAGTATGTTGGATAAAGCTTGCAGGCATCAGTCATTCTTTCCTTTACTGGCAAGCACTGGGGTTCCACTGCCCCTATTCAACCAGCTTAGACCTTCCCACTGGGTTCTCAAGAGAGGCCATAGATGGAGCTGTCAATCACTTCTGTCACCACTGCTTCACTAGTGTACAGAGGGAAAGAACACTTTGAAAGTGATGAAACTAACAGCTTAAAAATGCCAAGACTGGCCCAAAATTTGTGGGTAAAAGAAAGGGGCAGGCAAGACTCCCTCTTCACCTGTTTGTTTTGAGTCAAATCCTGTACAGGAGAACTGTCTTGAGAAATACTGACCCCGCTTCAGCCAGACAAGTCAAGATATGATAATGATGATTAATATTTAGGACTGCTATTAGTGCAGAGCATCCCACTGGTGCTTCCATCTACTTCTTGTCCTTTCTGGGGTTCTTGGAGACATCAGGCAACTCATGGCAGGATTTTAGTGTGCATGTGGCCTCAGTCATTTGCATTTATTCAAGTGAGACTGAGGCACATCCAGCTTCAGAGGCAGGCTAATCAAGTGTTGTTAGCTTGATGAGTACCAATCTTCCTCAAGCACTTGTATAATGAAGTACACTTTCTCTGCAGTAATTTTGTGATGTAAAGACATGCTTATTGCAGTGTTTTTGTCCTTCATGGAAGGATGTGCAGGATGGCATTCAGGCCTTCATCAGGCATGCATCACTCCTGCATGAGGCTTTTCTCTTGTGGGGTGTTCCCTAGCAAGGAGAAAGCAACGCAGTAGGATGCGCCAGGACTAAACAGGCTCTTCCAAGGTCAGTGACTTCCCTCCCCCAGTTTCTTTGCAAATTACCAGAAAAGCTCAGTAATGTGTATTATTACTCCTAAGTGTTGCATAAAGAAATACCCATCTGCTATGCCTGCCAGGAGAAAATACTACCTACTGGATATAAATGCTAACATGGAGATCTTCAAAGGTTTCTAGCTCTCTCTTTACTGTCACCAGCATTTATATGGGAATGACTGCTGCACAAAGGTGTCTAAACTTGAAGCTGCAGTAAGGCTGACTGCATCCCACTGTAGAACTACCTGTGAAACACAGGGTGAGTGCCCTAAGCACTGGGATGGAAAGTCAACATCCAACTTTTATTCCTTCCCTGCCTGTTTTTGCCCCCCAGAATTATTGAACTGCAAGTTGAATACATGGAACAATTTTACAGAATCCTACAGGGCACTCAGAGGATTTCACTAGGGCACTCTCCTGGGACCTGAAACCTTTGGTTCAAACACAGGAGAGAAAGAACCTACACCTAGCCTCTCCCAGCTTTGAGGTGAGATGGGGATAAGGACCAGTATGTTAGACTTGGTGCTAAAGCTGCGTGGCATTCCTTGTACAAAACATATCTTAAAAGGTTTTGTCATGGCCAAGGTTTCCATGCTGCCCTCATATTAGGAACAGAAAGAAAGAACAAGTGAGAACTCACACAACCAAAAGCAAGGGGTAGTGTGCGGTGTCCGAAAAGGTGGCTGGCTTTAAGATCTGCATTGGTAATTCTAGGGAGAAAACACAACCCACAAATAACAACAAGCTTCAGTGTGGGAGCACTGACACAACTAATAGATTTTTCTGGTGGTTTTGCCACTTATAAGCAGAAACAAAATAGCATTTCATCAGAGGCACTGGTAAATAACACCTTAGAAACACATATGTTGTCAAAGAAAAGACTCATATTATGATAGCCGAGGTAACAAGAAATGTAAATCGGGAGTAGAGCACGAGCTATTCAGTCATGCATCACTTTTGCAGCATTCAATTAACATCTGGCAATAGCTGTAATTTTCCTTTTTGGCAGCTGGAAGAGTGACACAGTCAGAAATCAATATTTCAGGGCAGAAGAGGAGGGGGAAAATCAGTGACGAAGATGATAATTTAAAAGCCAATTAAGTATGGTGGCCGGGGGAGAGAATGCGATTATTTTGCTATAATAGTTATGAAGACAGATGGAGAAACATGTATTTTAATCCTAACTTCCAAAGCACTTAATTTTGCTGTAAAATAGGAGGTAACTGTTCTGAAGCCCACGTTTTTGTACTGGTACTGAACCAGTATGAGAGATATGCTCACCAAAGCTTCACTCAACTGTTTCTTATGGCTTCATAGCCATAGCCAAAAATGCTGCCATACAAATGCTTTATGTATTAATGAGATCACATTTATTTTTAAAATGTTAACTACAATCCAGATCAGCAAAGGCCCAGCAATTAAATTGGTTTTAGAAGCATTTTCAGTAGATTAATACACAGATTAACTGCTTGGTTTAAGTGGTTTGCTTTGCAATTATTGTCTGACACTCTGCCTAATTAGTTATTCCATCTGAATGCTAATAGCTGCAAATTGGATCAATGGCCCAGGGACAGCCAAAAAGGCCATCGCTTGACTTTAAATACAACTAAGCACTATGTGTTGTGTTCCCAAGGCTGTTAAGCCCAAAGCTTTCAAAACACAGGGAGGGCACAGAAGAACAGCTACATGGCCAGCTTGTATTTGCTACACACACATATATATTTTTGGTTAAATGAGCAAAATGGCATTTCAGTGATACCTGCTATTAAGAAATTTAGCATCAAGATGAGTTATTCTTAATAAGCTGCTAGTGTCACTATGAGTTGGCTCACAGGTGGATAGATGTGACCTTTATGACAGGCTCTTTCCCTGTCTTTTCCTGCCCATAAGGCCTGGAAGCACAGGTCTGTTCTTGTTATTTTATGTACTGGTTTATGTTCCTGATGCCCATGTGGCAAGCGTAACATTTTAAGGCCATTATTATCCTTTTCAAATGGCAAGTGTCTCTCAGCCTTCGCTTTACATTTTATAACACCTGGTAATGGTTGAAATTAGTAACCTGCCATCCATCACACCTCACTGCTTTTGCTTCACTGCATCCAATCTTAGATGTACCCTCCTTTCTGTCATGGGAAATATTATGGGTCATACTTTCAATGCAGAGCCTCTGGGGTTTTTTGAGAGTTGCACCATACATGCAAACTGAGTTTTTTGGGAGCCACTGCACAATTCCCAGTATGTGGATTTTCCACATAGAGGTAAGACATCTATATGCGGCTAGAGGAGACGCTTTTTAGTTTGTTTCAGGTACAACTGGAGAGACAGGCAGAAAATCCTTTGGCTATTTGCTTCTAGGCTTTTCTCTCTCTTTGGCATATTGGTAAGTGGGGAATGATTATACAAGTGGCACAAATAAAGCACCAGCTGCAGATATAAACTGCTGCAAGGTTTCTGCCTTCTCTGCTCCAGGTGAAATCTCTTTTAGCTTTTCTCCTAAAGCTTTTTTTTTTTTCCCAACCCCCAAATGATATAGCTTTGCTAGAGAACCCTGAATGACTCCGATGGGCAGTCGCTGGGGAGTCATCTTCATTCACTGCAGTTCAATATTGTATACTAAAGGCAGTCACAGCTGTAGCCAGCCACCTACAGTATCCCTCTTCAAACCCGTAATAATATACCAGCCCAGCTAGGGAAAATACCCTGATCAAAGGGGAAACTGCACAGTGTCATCTCCCAGAGTGGCTTTTCCTACAAAGAAAATTTTAAAAGGAAATAAAAACACCAGCTCAACCCTATCATTTTGCTTTTCTTCAGATGCATTCACATTAAATCCTGTCTCTGTAATAAACCCCTTATGTAGCACTTCCTAAGAGAGTGCTTTGCAAACTGAGTGAGTTTATTGAAAGCCAAAGCAATTTTTCCTCCTGCCAGTCTAGCCGAGATGACTCTATCATTTCACAGCAATAGCAGTGAAAAAGAAAAAGAAAGAGTCAGGAAAACCGTTACTTACTGTAGTCGTCTATCTTGATTTCCATGTACTCTACCTTAGGCATTTGCCTGTCATTTACAGCCAGCTGCACATTCTCATTTACCTCCAGCTCAAAAATTTCTGAAAGAAGAAGGATAAGGTCACAAAAACTATTGGCATTGTTTGTGAAAAAGCATTTTAACATTTTATAGTCACCTTAACATTTGTAACACAGGTTTCCTCTTGAAAGAATTTCCTTCTAGTCCTCACAGATGTCTAATTCAGTCTTTGAAGTCTTTGAAACCCCTTTTAGGTTCTGCATTGGCAGAAAGCTATATCCCTGAAATCTGACATTCAGCTGATTTACAGCAGATGGGAATGTGACCTTCTTTGTTGAGACACTACTATGGGTCCCACTCAGACATTTAACTGCCATGCAAAGCTAGATATCCTCAAGTCTGTGCCCAAGTTTTGCACATAACAATTGGGAAAAGGGAGGAAACTATGGAGGGCTTCAGGACAAGGCTGCGCTGCTACCCAAGAGAAAATCCATGCAAAGGAACACCATGGAGAGAGAAGAGTGGACAAAGACCATACATACAAACCTGCAATATCAGGTTTAGGAGCAATCAGGCTGGATTTGAAAGAGGGCATTATCTCTGCCATGTGAACCCAAGGAAGATTTGAGGTTTTGTACTAAATTCTGTGTTTCATTGTTTGTAATATTTCGAGACATACTGATATATAGATGGGCATCCCAGGCTCCTCAGATCATACTTACGGTACCTGATTATCATGCACTCATTGCCCGTCTCTGCTGAATAAGCAGGCACAGCACAAAACCATGCCCTTCCCAGCTAATACATTTCACAGACCTTTCAGCAATAGGATAGTGGTTCAACGATTATTCACTCTGCTTCTGAAAAGCCAGGCTCATCTCCATTGAAACCACAACCCCCACAAAAGTGCCAAATCAACAGCCTATTACATTTAGTTAAATATTAAGGTTCTCATTTAATTATGGCACACACAAGTAGCTTTATCAGCAGAAAGGGGCTTGCCACGTAGGGGAATTTAGTCAAGCCATTTTATTTGTTCATATAATTGCATTCACAGAAAGCCAGGAAGACTGTGGAGAAAATAAAAAAGATTGGCATATCTCCTAAAGGACTTTCTTTTCTGCTTTAGGACCACAGGGAACTTGAGTCTGTGGTATACAAATGGTCATTGCTTAATTAAATGTAAGCACGCTATAATATTCATTGCAACTCACTATTATCAGATTATTACAGCATACAGAGGCAAACTCCCTTTGTAGAGCAACGGGCTCATACTAAATGAGCAAATTCAGTAACATGCAACTGTCAGTTGCCCTTTATTCAAAAGCAAAAGAATGAAGGGGGAAAAAAAGGAAGCAGGGGAAATGCTAATTGTATGCCAAAAATCATTAATTTCAGGAGGGGATGTGTTCTGTGCATGACTAGATTGAGTTCTCTATGTAATAAATGCTATGCATGTATATCTGTCAAAATAGAACTGGTCTTGGTGTGGTTTATGTTCCTTTTTCAAGCTCTTCATTTGCTGTTTCTGTTTTACAGTAACTCTCATTTTATTCACCTAAAAGTATTTTACAGAACTATACAGGAGGCTATAAAACAGCTCATGAGGGCTCTATGCTGTACATGCTGTTACAGCCAGTCAGCCATCTCCATGTCTATGGTAAAATTAAGGTATTTTGTTCAAGGGGGAAAAAAGAAAGTGACTTTGGAGCTGCAGGTCAGAGCTAAGGAACTCTCTTGGTCCTGTGACAACATCCTCTGTGTGATTAAGAGCCTTGTAGGCATCACCAGAGCTGCTCTGGAGATGTACTTGGTGAGGGCACTGCCAAGGCAGGTTTCTGCTGGGAAGATGAGCAGCTGATACACCCTTGTGCAGAGACTGAGGGGTCACTGGTTCAGAAAGACTGAAAATCCTGCGATTTGCTGTCAGCATTACTTAAAGAAGTAATTCTCATAGGTTTTTTTTTAGATCAGAATAGCTACAATGCCAACATTTGCATATTTATAGCAGAATTAGTTTCACAAGGGACCAGACCAGCACGTGGAGCTATACACCAAGCCCACTACTGCCAGCAGAAGTAACCCTGGCTCCACAGCAAGAGCCCTCCTCTCGACAGCAAAATCATTCAGCTCCATCATAGCACTTTTATCTGGAAACTACAGACCAGTGAGGAAACAGAGTTGTGAAGAAATTAAATATTTGTCTCATGACCACCCCATAAGCAAGATGATCATAAATGGCCTAAGCCATGGGCCAGAGTACGTTGTGCTGCTTTGCTTAGCAGCAAAGATGTCAAAGGAGAAGTTGTGCAGCAGTATAATGCTTTAACCTAACTTGTCCCAGGATGCTGCTAAATTTTATGCATGACTCCCTCTGCAAAGGAACATTTTAATTGGAAAGAAGTATAGAAAAGATGGAAAGATTAAATTAGAGTTAAATGTACAATATAGCTCATTAACAATATTGGACACCGTTGACGCTAGATGGAACACTACTGAGCATTGGTATTCTAATGCCAAAGGATACAAAATGCCACAAATCTGATTTTAAATTTGATTAAAACAAACATAATCAGAATTTGGGGTTTCATTCTGCACATCCTTCTTACAAGCAGATTTTTCTAGGTTGGGTAAGGGCTTGAAATGCAATTTGCCAACAGGAACTGAGAAAACAGGGTACACACAGGAACTTTATGATGCAAGAGGGAGTTTGTGGTTTTTTTTATGTGTTCTGGTGCCACAGGAGTCTTTCCTTTGACATTTCCCACCTTTAGTGGGAAATGAAGCAGCTCAGTATTTCACAGAAAACCTTTATCTTAAGAGCCAAATTCCCTGCTTTGCTCTGCTCCTTTGCAGAGGCAACAGCAGCAAGCTGTGTAAATCCAGTTAAGTGAAACTGATACCTGCCATAAACTGATACCAATGTACAAAGCAGCTAGAATATGTGTTGCTTATCATTTGAATCACAGCAGTGCCTGGAGTCCCTAACCGCAGGTTAGGGCTGGGCTAAACTCTACATTAAAATGAAAGATAAAGGCTTCCCACTAAAATAACGGGAGCAGATGAATCTTGGTATCATGTGAGACTCAGCCCCACACTCTAGTAAGAACTCTCCAAAGACTCATGAAAAAGAGTCTTGGTTTAAGACCCATGTATAGAAGAGACAGAGAATGGCTGTCTCTGCAAGGCTCCCTGCAATGCTGACTTGGGATAAAAAATTGATCTTTTTGGATAATTTGTACTGCTATAGGTGTGAAGGACGAACCCCAGAAACCTCATGGCTCTCTGGACTCTAAAGGGAGTCTGGTAATGGCACAGCCAGTGTCAAAGATTTTGAGGGATGAAACCTGTATATTTGGAATAATTCCAGCTTCACATTGGTGTAGATGTGAATCATCAGCATCAAAAACCCTTACCAAACAGTAAGTGCTAGAATCCCCATGAACAGATCAGGAAACCAGGAAGAGGTACAACTTGTGGGACTCGCTCCTCTGTGCTACCTCTTTCAACCTGATAATCCATATCAGAGGGATTTTATTAAAACCATAGATTAAGCTCAGTATTTCCTATTTGTGACTGAATTTGTGGAAGACTAACAAGAAGTGCCTATTCTTCTGAGAAAGCTCAATACAAACATTCCCAAACCACTGGGCTTGTACCCCAAAGAGCAGGCTGCTGTGATGGCAGCACAGCAGCTCTGTGGCTGCCTTTGACATGCAGAAGACTTGCATTTAGGCATAACCTGGGCTCCCTGCTAGTGTAAGTTTACCAAAGAGCAGCTGTATCTCACTGAACTGCCTGGCTACTCTTCCCTGAAGAATTGCAAAGCTGAAGCTCATCCTTACTCTGTGCATCGGCTGTGCTGTGAACAGTCACCATCGGTACACGGGGACCTTGAAAAGAAGAAAAGAACTCAGTTAAATTTCTATCGAGGCACACATAGATACACGTGAACCTGGCTTTGACTTCCATAGAGCTGAAGACTCCTGAGACTCGTTTTCCATGCAAGAGTAATCTAAAAAGCAAATCACCCTGGTATTATAAAGAGTCTGAATAAATGACAGTACTGTAGACTTGAAGACATAAGAGGTTTCAAAGCCCTTTCCCAACAGACCACTAAATGCATCTTTCCCTAATTTGTAAACATTATAATTAGCACAAACACAATTAAATCACTTGTTTTAAAAATTATTCTAATGACACCCTAACATCACAGCGAAGCATTTACATTTTGTATGCTTTGGATAACTGTTGGTGTTTTGCAAATGTTTGGGGTTTTGTGTAGGGGTTTGTTGTTGTTTTTTTTTTCTTTAATTAATTAACATCAGTTTGTCTCTCATACTAAAAAAGACCACATACGCTGTCTTAAAATGCAGCATTTGGGTATTGAAATCAGTCTGCATTATACAAAGAGGATTATCATTATTATGCAATGCGCATGAGTGAACCACAGAATTCGTTGCCATAAGATACTACGGTGTTTAGGATGCTACAGTCTTTACCACAGGACGCTATAGTCTTCAGCACAGCATGCCGTAGAATGCTATAGTCCTTAGCACAGCGGTGTGGATTCAGCTTCTTATTCAGAAAGTCACCAAGTGGCTGATTGATAGAAACACAGGATGGTACATGAGATTAGGTTAATTTTGTAGTTATCAGCTTCTTTCTTTCTGGTTGTCAATTACAATTTTCTGACTTGGAGACAGGATATTGGGCCAAGATGAGCTTCAGTCTGACCCAGTACAGCCACTTGCATGTTACTACCATACCTGTTTGCAGTTTTTCCAGTGAATTTGACAATACTGCTCAGAAAGGTGGAAGAAGCACTGCAATGATGAAATGGTAAATTCTTAACCTCTAAGATAGTGGTATCTTACTTTTCTTCCCTTTCCCCATAATGCAATATGATGCAACAGCAGCAAGTATGAGCAGTTAGGGAAAGATCATCTGTATGACCAACTAAGCTTCTAACAGCAGAGCCAGAGCGCTCCCATACTGTGTGTGGGTGAAGATCATAGATCATAGAATCATAGATTTATAGAATTGTTTAGATTGAAAAAGACCCTCAAGATCACCCATGAACTTAACACTGCCTAGTCCACCACTAAACACTGCCTAGTCCACCACTAAACACTGCCTAGTCCACCACTAAACACTGCCTAGTCCACCACTAAACCGTGTCCCTAAGCGCCACATCTGCACACCTTTTAGATACCTCCAGGGATGGTGACTCAACCACTTCCCTGGGCAGCCTGTTCCAATGCTTGACAGCCCTTTCAGTGAAGAAATTTTCCCTAATACCGAACCCAGACCTTCTCTCGTGCAACTTGAGGCCATTTGCTTTTATTCTATTGTTTGTTACTTGACACAAGAGACTGACACTCACCTCCCTACAACCTCCTTTCAGGCAGTTCTAGAGAGCAATAAAGTCTCCCCTGAGCCTCCTTTTCTCCAGGCTAAACAGCCCCAGTTCCCTCAGCCACTCCTCACAGGACTTGTGCTTCAGACCCTTCACCAGCTTCACTTCCTTTCTTTGGACCTGCTCCGGCACCTCAGTGTCTTTCTTGTAGTGAGTGACCCAAACCTGAACACAGTATCTGAGGTGCAGCCTCACCAGGCCTCATGGCAGGACATCTCTTTTGTATATACTGTATTTCCAGTTCAAACTTACCATGTTATGAGGGTGTGCAGCTGGCATGGATGGCAAAGTTTCAAACTGTCTGCATAGAAGACCCATGGAGGAAAAGTGTTAGAAACCATGTTTCCTACTTTCTCAGGATCCAACAGTCTGGTGACATGCTGCTAGCATTCAGGGAAAAGCTGTCATCAAGCTATATTTAATACCAAACAACCCAACATTTTCTAAGCTTCAAAATTAAGGCAGCTTAAATACTGATACTGACTGAGATTCAAGCCCCTTTAATATGTCTTTGGTCCTCCAACCTACAAACAAATTCTGTGTGATCACCAGTCCTGTGCCCCAGCAATTTCTGCAGACCTGGCTGAGAAAAAGCCCCTGAAATGCTGTAACTGACAGTGGGCACACAAATGGCCACAACAATGGGTTACTGCGAGCTATCCATACTGGTTCAGTAAGTGAAATCAGTTCTTGAGAGCAAGAAAGACTTTAGGGCCATATGATTGTGTCAGTGGTTTCCCTAAGCTGCCAAGAAACCACATCCCATTGCATACAATGCAGTGTTTAATGTAGACCCTACCTATACAAAGAATAGGAAGAAGAAGGTTTTATTTATAATTAAGCCTGACTTTTGTTTCCTAGTAATTGAGAATTTTCTTCACTAACAATCTGATTCCTTTGTTTGCACCATTTTATTAGAATGCAGCTAAGTGGGTATATGATGCACAGAGGAAAACCAGGTTTTACTCACCAGGATTTAACTGAGTTTACCTTTCTACTACCAATATACATTGATATGCAGACCGCATTTATTTATAAGTCTGCCCTGCTTTTTCCCTTAAGTCCCAGAAGCCAGTCTGCTGGAAATCCAACAAACCTAATAAACATGAGCATGATAAAATCATCACTGAAAATAAAAGGAATCCTCCCAAATGACTTCAGTCAGAGCCAGAGCAGTCCTTTAATTAACACAAAAATGCCTAACAAAAAGAAAGGGATGCAATGCATATAATCCTTTTATATTCTAATTTATTTTTCCTTTCTGTGTTGGCACTGGAAAACCTGTGAGAAACTGCTAAATAAGGAACAAAGCAAGTACATAGTTCAGAAAATTACATGTATTATATATTGTGTTTCTTTAGTCTCTTACCACTTCACTGTCATCTCCCCAAATCAGCATTTTAAAGTGAAGTCCCATACAAAAATACTCAGTCTGAGGTAATGTCAAATGAAAATATCTTAAAATTGTATCAGTATCCTTGAAAAAGTACAGTTTAAGGTTGCTCAGTTTTTACTTTTAACACATGAAACAAAATAGTAGATAGAAATCTACAGAGCAGAATCATCAGGTTTCTGGGAAAGATTACTCTTTATATTAAATATTCTCAAGTCACTTTTTTAGGAACAACATAAATTGCTTATTTCAAAACCAATTTTTAAAGTAAAACAACCTAGTTACATGCTAGACTACAGTTTTTAATACACACGCATCAAAAGTCTTTCAACACTCAGAAGTTCAGTGTCTAACGCCTGACAGGGATAGAAAGAAAGTCTTGGAATTAGGAAGTGTATATTCATTAGCTGCCTTCCATACTCTATTTTTAAGCCTGTAACGGTGTGACAGTCCCATTACACATGCCATCTGGTAAATGCCATCCACTGTCATTTGCGGATCTGAGAATGAAACCTAATTTGTTCAATGAACTGCTGGGAGCTGACAGAAGCAGAGTAAGGACATCCTCTGCTCTATGCCTCCTCCCTCCAGAGCCCTTCCAAACAGGCTTTGATTGGGACTCCTGAGCCCCGGCACATTCTGCTGCTTCTGTTCTTTAATCAGCACTGATGAGTGCCTGTGACTATCCATTCCCCTTGGAAATTTTGCAAATATTCTGCCTCTTGCTTACAGAGGTCCTGAGTGCATATGAGCATCAGGTCAGGTTGGATGTAAGCATTTGCTTGTGCTCCTTGCACAGTAAACCACAAAAGGCTCCACTTTAAGAAAGTAAAGTAGATACCAAGCTTCTTTGTCCCTGATCATAGAATCTTAGAATAGTTTGGGCTGGAAAGGACCTTAAGATCATCAAGTTCCAACCCCCCTGCCATGGGCAGGGACACTACACACTAAACCATGACACCCAAGGCTCTGTCCAACCTGGCCTTGAACACCACCAGGAATGGAGCATTCACAACTTCCCTGGGCAACCCATTC
>WYDI02016522.1:0-88327 GCA_009867235.2 Psittacus erithacus
GCTGAAAGTCAAAAACACAGCACTGCACCAGCTACTAAGAAGGAGAAAAATGACTGCTACTGCTGAACCCAGGGCAAGGGCCTTCTTCAATATGGAGCCTGAGCAGAGCAATGTAAATTCACACCCACTAATACGGATGGGTGCAGCACCCAAACTGCTGGACAAAGAGAGGCGTTATGTTTTCCCTTTGAATGATGAAACAATTCCTAGGCTCTTTTTCTGCTGCAGAAGTAGCTTGTGCCTAACTACATTCCCATCCAGCCAAATATTTAGAGACATTTAAGTGTATTGTGCAGGGGCCCTTCTAGCGTGGTGACTTCAAATGCATGTGTCCACGCCTGACTTACTTGGCTAGCAGCTATAGCAATTAAACAAGTTTTGCCAGTAGCTTGGGTTGACATAGTCCTTTTTCCATTAAATAGGTCACAACATTGTTTTTTGATTTGTGCCCTTGTTTATTGGATTCTTGCACTGGCTGGCAAATAGCCTGAAGGCATGATGTTGCAAAGGGCCCTGGGATGACTATAGATTCACTGATGGGAGATATGTCCCTCCTGTTCAGGCACAGAGCTATAACTGCAATGTCTTTTTGTATCTCTACAGGAGTCCTTGCACACATGTGGAGTGAAGGAAGGAGATGGGGTCAGGGCACATTGTACTCTGTGGTTTGGTGATTGTGCAATGCAGTGTCCCCAGGCAGAGACTTAAGCCAGTGCAGCAGCCCACTTGACTGTCTCACCACGCCAAATACCCTCCCATATTCTACCAGAATGCATCGCACACAGGCTGTACAGGAAATCAGATGTAACAGGTATGTGGTTATGTTGCAAAAAATCCCAACTCTGTGAAATCACCACATTTGTTTATCTTAGAGAATGGTCAGATGAGAGACCCCTCACCTCCTTTCAGAGGTGAATTGAGCAGCTTGTACCTCCGAGGGTGATGGGGGGTGAAAAAAGACCATCCCTTTCACCTCCCAATGGCAAGTGTGCTGACAGGAGTCGAGGAAGGATTGTAAAACAGCCAAACAAATGAGGCATGTTGCAATGGTAATTTTGAAATAAACCTGTTTGTGATGAGCAGTGACTGTGATGATATTTATGCTATGATTCATACTGAAGTGCAGCACCTGCAGTTTGAGTCTGGATGGCTTTTAGGTTAGAAGCTGCAGCAAATACTACTTTAATGTTTGAGAATGAGAAAGCAAGCACTGAAACTGGTCTTGGATCTTGGACTGCACTAACTTAGAGTGCGGCTTGTTTGAGAAGTGGCTGGAGCATCTTTCTACCTCAAGGTGCAGCTTGCTTGTAACTGACATAACAAACAGGGGTTTGCACAGTTGCATCTCTCTCTGTAGTCACTCGCAGTCTCTCTTCTACGAAGTAATTGCAATTACAAGGATCTCTTAGCTGGCATGTGTCATACCACATTAGAGTTCTTTGAGGATGTGCCCAGAAAGCCCCATGCCACCTTGCCACCCCCTGTTCCTCCATGTTGACAAGTCTGAACTTTCTTATCTGTGTCTATGCTAGATTGCCAGTTGCAGCATCTGCCTCTCTGTCAGGTTCAGACACCTACTGGTAGCCCCCTTACGGCAGTCCTTACTGAGAGGCATGCACATTATTCTCTCAGTGCTGCTGATAAGCAAACTGATATAGCCAGGAAGAGGTCAGAGATGGTCACCACTTTGTACATCTGGTTGTTGATGCTGTCAAAAGATGGTTTGAGTACCTACTTTTAGAAATTCATCAAATTCCTGTGGACACCTTTGGAAGCTGCATGTGATGACACTGGAAAAACATCTTTTCTGGGGGAATCAAAACAGCAGGTTCCTGTTTCTTTACAGAAACACAGCACAGAGGCTTCAGAACTGCAGTCCCACTCCTACGCTAAGACTATTGATAAATACCTAGTTAGTGAAAATGCCTATCTTACAAGGGGAAAAGAAGATCAGGAAAGGAAGTGCCCGTAGATTATTTCCTCCAATAATATCTTTGCTTCCAACAGAATCTTGCAAATACAGGCTTCTCTGTTCAGACCGCAAGAATATTCAGTACTTTTTCCTACCAGTGCTTAAAATACTTCAAAGTACGTGAAGAATCTTCACACAGGCTGATTGGATGACTCCTCTGCTTAGCACTACACATGTTCTGTTGTTGGTTTTTAACTTTACTCAACCACTCAAGGGCTAGTGTTGAACAGTTTAAACAAAACACCCTTTAACACTTAGGGACAAAAAAAAACTAAAAAAAGAAAAGAAAGAAAAAAGCAGTTTGTTGAAATAGATGAAGGCTTAACCAAAAGCCTGGAAGAACTGTTTCCTGTGGGAAACTTGCTTGCTGACATTTTGCCTTTCTTACCTGTCTTTAATTTTTCACTTGAAGATATTTTTGTTTCTTTTCATTTCCATTTCAGACAGGGAAAATGAATTTCTGTCTTCTAAGTCAATGCAAATGTATTTCAGACCTTAGCTAGTGTATTTTCTTTACTGCTGGAAAGGCAAAAGTCATACCTCTGCACTTTGGAAGTGGGTGTATGAAAGCCAGTGTTACCCACCCCTGAAGTGATGATAGATCCCTTGCTTGTCCTAAACTTAACAGTTTTTCACCACAGTGCAGACCAGTCCTTCCTACTTAATTGCATTTGCTTTGTAGGTAAAGAGTTAAAAATTCAAATACAGATTCCCAAAGCCCTCCTAAATTAATAGGGATCACAGAGCATCCTTTACATGCAGCAGGGTTTGTTAAAATACTTCGGAAAGTGCTTTCTGATTCACTTACAGAATCAGTAAGGTTTCTTGGTTTGTTTTTTTAATGCTTTCCCGGGCAGTGATCTAGACTGAGATCTTGAAACCACCAGTAATATTTGGTGTGCAAGCAATGGAAGAGTGAACCTTGCTTTGTAAAGGTACTTTGATTTTTAATTCCATTTGCCCATTATGTTGGTTTAAGAAGCATTTACAGCAGCTGCTGTAAAATCAGGGCACCCTTCTTTTCTGACTGAAAGGAAAGTAACAAATCCTAATGCGAATAGACTAAAAATACCTGCTTGAGCATAATAAAAGAGATTAAAGGGGTCAGATAAGTTTTACACAGAAATGTTTAATTGAAAGTAGTACTGTATTTCTTCTTCATGTTCTGTGTCTTCTGATCCACATTTCCAGCTAATGTTTTTTGTTTCAGCATGTAAAGCCCACGTCTGCGTCTCTGTGGCAGTGCTGTAGGACCACAGCATGCCCTGTACTCTCTTAAGAAGTCTAGCAAAAGCAAGGTGAAGGTGTAGAGCTCCTGTGGCACTGAGACTTCAACAAGTTTTAGAAACAGTCCCTGTGCTGAGCCTCAGTCCAGCCCTCACAGTCAGGGCAGTACTATTATCTGCCTGTGCGCTGCAGAGGGCTGAGTCAAGGATGGACTCTGCAACTTCAGCAATGCCACAGGAATCCTGTGGCACAGGCAGAAGAAGCAAACCCCCTTATCCTTGCTTCAGTACTAACCTTTCTTTCATCACCAGATGGACCAGAATTAGCTGTACCCAGACAGAGCTTGAGGAGAGAAGGAAAGGGCTGTGGATGTCACTCCTCATTTGCTAATGGGAGTAGAACAAATTGCTATTCCTAGTACTTCAGGGATGGTTGTGAGTCAGGAGAGCTGAATGCCACAGGGGCGTATTTGCCATGCTGCCCTATCCTCCACAGTGGAGCAGATGTAATTGGTGCTCAGGGCTGGCTTTCCTGGTTAACCATCCCACAGGGTACAGGCTCTACCATCCCACACTTGCCAGTATTTCTGGGATAGTTGCCAGTTCCCTAGAAGTGAGTAGAGGACTGTTTTAGTTTACTGTGATCTCTTTAAAAAGTCTTTTCTGCCAAGAACCACTGACATCTGGACAGAGTTTTACCAGAGCTTGTAGAAATGATTTGTTACCTAAAACAAATACTGAAGACGAACCTTTACAGAGTTTTAAACTATTCCTCGGTGTGGTTTACCAAGCAGCTTAAGCTGATTTGAACAAGCATTACAGCTGAGAAAAAGGCATTCTGGCCCTTCCCTGTCCTGTTGACTGCTCATTGCTGCTCTAAGTTGTGGCAGCAAGCTCATCGGGCCACAGACAAAGCCTGCAAAACAAAGTGATAGCTTCCTGGTGTATCAGTGAGCCAAACTGGCTGGGCATGCCAGATAAGAGCCCAAAAGATGGCAAAGCAAGGGTGGAGAGGACAGGACTTCCCCCTTCAGTGCAACACACCTTTAGTTTAGCCTAAGGTACTTGGGCAAATCGACCATAAGTCTTCTGGTTTCAAGACGTGAGATGTGGCAGAACTTGATTAAAGTCTCTTCTGTGTCAAGCTGAGTAGGAATTTAGACCTGCCAGCATCAGATTCACCTACTCTTATACAAACTATCTCCTGACATTGTTGTGAAAATGCTCTCTACTAAAGATAAAAAGAAGAAAAACCAAAATGTCGAAACCACAGATGTTACTGCAACAAAGTATCTAACCTCCATTAGCTGTCCTGAGTGTAGTTATAAATTCACATGCACACCAGCTACCCGGCGAATAAGAGACGTCAGCCTTGGGCAAATCCACTGATCAGTTGCCAGCAGTCTCCTGACTGAAACACATGCAGTAAGGCTTTGAACTGTGGCTGTTGGCCAGAAGAGCGCCTGCTCCTCTTTGCTCCAAAGGTAGTTACATTAACTGCAGCATGCTAAGTTTTGTTTATTGTTTCCCACTAAGCTCTACCATGCTGCTTTTCCAAGAGAGCTCATAAAGATGAACACAGTACTCACTAAGCTAGCAGAATTAGACTCCCTCTTGCAATTGATGTAAAGAGGCTCTGCCAGAACTACGTGTACAGAACTCTCCAGGAACTCATACTAGAACATGGTCTGCCTTTAGAAAGAGTGCTTAATCTTATCTCCCAGGTGCCTTGTTTACCAGGACTACAAATGAGCCAGGGCCTCCCTCTTGCAGGACACTGTCTGCAGGACAGGGAGTAATGCAGGGGATTTGTCATCACTGCTTTCTGCTGACATTTAAAATTGTCTGTGCTCCCTACAGAAAGCTATCTTTTGAAAGGCGAATGCCATCAATATGTTCTCATCTGGCTATTTCAACATTTGCTTATTCCATTCCTGCTCCCCGGAACATTTTATTTAATTGGCTTCTTGGAGCCAGATTGCACAGATAGGCTTCAGGTAGCAGAGATTAGGAGGAGCACATCTGACTTCCCAGATTTGAAACTGTCCCTGAAATTTGGTGCTCCAATGAGCTAAAAGTCAGAAGGAAGGACTGTAGTTATTTGTGATACAGCAAAGGCAGATAGCTTGTGTAATTTGTTCCTCATAAGAGCATGAACCTTTTTTTGACCCTTGTCTCTAGTTTCAGTCCTTGACATCTGAACACTGCAGCTTTGATCAACGGCCACTAGTACATAACATACTCAACCATTTGGCAAGGTCAAGGAGCCACTGATTTCACATATTTCCTTATTTTTCACTTTCCCATTCTACTTTCATCACCAGCCCCTTTTCATACAATTTATAGAAATAGCCAGAGATGGCAGAGGACACTTGAATAAACTTTCTCACTTATGACTTACACTGTAGTCCTCATCTTTTCTTAGGGCAGTCCAGTAGAAGTCCTTTGGCCACATCAACTACTGCATCTCTGGTCATGAGGAATATGATTATGCCATTCCTGGATAATGCTGGGAAATGTGAGGAGATGACATCTGAGAGTCTTAAACTTGGCTCTACCATAATACTGTGGCCATGGCTGTAAATTTTTACAGTAGCATGATTTGGACAATGTCTCTCATCAACAGTTGGACTGATTCAAATGCTTACAAGAGGAAGGACATCCTCACAATTAAGCATGTGTCAGATGAGGACTAAGTGGCAGGGGCAGTTTAATAACCTAGCACCACACCCTACCTGATGGCGACAGAGCGCATCAAGAGGCCACTGTTCTGGGTAGCTTTTGCTAATGAAGGCCTTGTCTGAATTGCAGAAGTGACACAGTACATCTGGGATTTGTAAGTGTTGGGAAGTGCTCTCTGGTCCATGGTACAGAGTCTTCTGTTGGGAAAACACAGGAAACCAAGCAGAAACACACTTCTGCCAAGCAGAGGAGAGAGAAGTTGGACGTCTGCTTGGAGCAGAAGAAAGCAGTCTTGGATTATGTCTCCAATGAGCAATTCCAACCTGATTTCTTAATAGTCATGTTTCAGAATATAGCCCAAATCAATTATATGAAAGGCTTTCCAGACTTCATTGCATTTCAAATCAAATTTAGATTTGAAAAAGACAAATGACGTGGCAGATTTATTTTTTTTAACTCAAAGCTGCAGAAAGAACATAAAACCAGCTTTTTGTTGCAACTGAAATGACCTTACATGCACCTGATCTCAGAGCTTTTCAAAAAAATCATTAGCACTGTTGGCCCACTTTTTGAGGCTCACCTCAGGCTGTATAAACATGTGGAGTTGTGGGCAGATAACAGGAGTAAAAGGATAGGCAGAGAAACATAAACCCCTGAGTCCTGAGTAGGAGTGAGTCCACGTCTGCAAGTCACTTCCTCCAAGCTACAAATGGAAATTGGCTTCAGCTTATGCAAAGTGTGGCTCTGGGCCTGGTGGGTATTAAGAATAAGGTTCCAGTGGCATAAGCGGTCCTTGTAAGTCTGACCACCTGTAGAAGGAGCCACAGGTTTAATGCTTACTGTGTATGCGCAGATCTACTAAATACCTGTTGGGGAGAGTAGTCTTCATTCATTTCTGTTATGCAGAGGCATACAGAAGTCATGACTGCTGTGGTAGTCAGTATGTAAAAGCATAACAAGGAATTGTGGCTCTAGATTGATAGCGGATTTAACGTTTTGAAACTAATTCTTCTAATGACAGAAAAAATTTGCATATTATTTCACTTACCAGTCAAAGTAACAGTGGCAGTCTCTATTAATAACTCATATGAGTAGAAAATTGCTATCGAAGGTTATGTTTATCTTTTAGGGAAAGCTTTTTTTTGAGATTTCATTGAAATCTATCCTAAAACCAACATGGACCAAAGATGGAGATTATAAACACTTGCAGAAAACAAGTGGTTTCCAGCACTTACGCAGAGATTGGCTTCGCTTCTGGGAATGAAAAAGCGGAGTCCAATGAATGCCGAATGAGGCAGGAATGTTCCCCATACTTCTTAATGCAGTGGTACTGAGCTTTATACAAATACATGAGTGTCAAAGCTGAGTTTAGGAAGATGCCTTTGTGCTTACAAACTCTGTTTCTGAGCTCACTGGTGGAATGTGAAAGATGCTTCATATCAATCACACCACAAAGAAAAACAAGACAGTTGCCTTTCTGTTCTCATCAATGGATGTGCTATTTTGTATGTGCAGCTAAAGCCATAGGAAAGTCAGAGGTATCACCTCCGTACTGCATGTCCTGGGGTCAGGACTGTGATGGTCTGACAGTAGAGAGAGGCCCTGGGACCATCGCATTTATCTGGGCAGTGACAGCAGCTGCCATATCCATTTGCTTTGACCTGTGGTGTTATTGTGTGCAATGCCTGTCTCACCTGGTGCTGCAGACAGCATTTTGCACAAGTGACATGGCACTCCTTCCTGCAGTGAGTAACTCAAAGCAGAAAGGCGGGTCTGGTAGGGCAGTTGTGAAACTATTGCACTAGCATGGAAGACTGGCATGTTTAAATAACTGAATATCCTTACTGAAGAAGCCAGAATTTCTCCCTGACATGCTTTTCTTTGGTGACTATGGGAACTCCTACAGAACTTTCCTAGCCACAATAGTATGCAATGGGTCAACTGAATGATGTTAAGTCACAGCTGGGAAAGTGAGTCTTCCCGTAACACTCCTTACCTTCCACCAAATTTTATTCTCGCTGTTTTGTTAATTGTAGAAAAGACTGGGCCTTGGAGAGTGGATGGCAACTGGGGAGGTTGTTTGATAGCTTTGTGTTGATTCTTTACACCTGTTCTGTACACCCAAGCTGACACCAGTAGATTAGGTTCCTTTTCATATTTTCCTGAGAAGGCAGCAACAGCTGCTTTGTGAAGTGCTTCTCAGCCAGGTAGCATTACCTGGGATAAAGAGGCCTGGAAATCCTCTTCCCAGTAGCACTTCGGAGCTCTGGGCCTTGATTCAATTCCTGAAGCATATGCGGAAACTGTGTTAATCCATCAGTTTATACATTCAGGCAGCTTCTTTCTGAACATCAATAAACACTGATACTGCAGGTCACTTCCTCAAAAGCTTCCCTTGACACCCTTACCGGCACTTGACTGCCAGGTCTAACAGCTGCAAGCTGTATTTCCGACTATGAGCAACTAAGGAAATTCAGCCCATCCTATCTGATGCTAATTTGGTTATGGTGACTCAGCCCCTTCCACAATTTCCAGACTAATTGCTACAACATTCTCAAGCTGCCAACACAATCCCCAGGGGTCTGTAGAAAATTCTGATGCAAAATGTTCTAATTGTAGGGGATGGTGGTTTAGCTCCTTATGTATAAATATATCAGAGAACATAATCTTAGCTGTCAAAGCCTTTAATGGGTGGAAAAGCCTCCAAAGTAATCTCCTGCTTCTTCTGCAGATACATACCTTAGAAATGGTACATACCATAGGTTTAGGAAACTTATGTGGGTTTAGCACTGGCTTTCATGTGCACTCACATACCACCTTCAGCACAAAATTCAAGACCTGTACCCTGTTTTCCATGGTAATGTTCCAAGCAGATGACCATTCCTCTCTCTATTCCCTCTGTGCAGCTGATTCATATTACTACATACATTTTGGCTTGTAAGCAGTCCCGCACAGGGGATGTTCAAGTGAGACTGATTCACTTCCAAGGGAAATAGAACACACTATAATGATCAAATACATGCTTTTTTGTGGGCAGGCTAAACCAGTGGATTTTGCAGTCCAAAAAACAGCTTGAAAATGAAGCATAGTGACTCAGAAAGTCATACACACATGATCCTTTAACAGCATCAGTAGTTTAACTCCAATAATGCAAGAGTTCTCCCTTCTTTCCCATGTTTCCTTGACAACATTTTGAAAAGCAAAACTTTATCTTCCCCACCCTGTGCACCTCATATGGGTGTCTCAGCCTGTACTCACTCGTATGAATTCCACCACCTTTGCCAGGTAACCCCACTGACCCAGCCTTAGATGCTGAGATGAAGCAGAAGCATCTTGATTATACTTCAACACAAATGGCCCAAAGCTTCTCCAGGTCACTTATGCTCAGCTGTAACAGTGCCTGAGTCAGCAGGAAAGATGCCTCACCAAACTGCACTCTTTGGATACTGTGCAGGTACGAGAGAGAGCATATTCTGAACCTGGACACATAGAAGCTAGAAATGCCTTAATTATTGCAGCAGGTACTATGCTGTTTCACAGCAGGAGGAGGAATTATGGGTCTAGGCTGCCAACATCCACCATGATCCTTATCTGGCTTTGTGGCAGCATTAGCTGTTGGCCCCACTCTTCCTGTAAAGCTTGTTATGATAAATGGTGTAGCCACACAGAGGAATACCAGCAGTTCTCTTCTATATAGAGTCAGATGAGCTGTATATAGAAAACCCAAACACTTCTACAAGCAAAGTCTGAGTGGCTTGGCTATAACCCTTTTGTATCTCATGCATCTTCCTCTTTTCTACCTACTACCTTGCCTTCCAAATCAGACAAAGACTGAAAAAACATGGCAGTGAATCTCTGGTCATGTTTAGTATTTTTGGTGATTTAAAACCCAAAGTCAAATAGAAATAAATTTTAATATTGTACCTAGTGCCTTCAGGCCACCTTTAAAGAAGATATTGCACTGCTTCATCTCCTCTGACCTAAAGAGAGGTTTCAGCCAACAGAAAGCTTCATTTACTTACTTTACTAAGTTACAACTTAGGCATTACTCCTCACTTTTATTGGCAAGCTGAAGTAGCAGTATGAATCAAATGGAGGCACATGTTTTAAAAGGATGCAATGAACTGAAAGGGAACTTCTCTTTGGAGTGGGCTATGCAGCCATCACAGGTTTAGGTCCTGGAATTTGCTCCAGCACAGCCAGCTCTAACAGCTTCACTGTTGCTCTCTCTAGAGACCTCACTATTTAGGAAACTGTGTTCTGGCTCCTTTCTGAGCTCCCAGCTCTGTCAGTATTTTGACATTTGGGAGTTGCTAAATGCCTGTAGTTCACAACTCTTTGTCAATCATTTGAATCACAAGGATCCTAAAACCTGTGGCTGTCTCTAGTTTACATCATCTTCAGGTGAGAAGAATTATATATATCCACCTCCAACCAAGGTCACCTCTGGATGCCCTTCTTGTCCCACCCTAAAATCATTTGCATATAGCCACTTACCTGTTGTGGCTTTCCAAATTTACCAGTCTGGTCAGCAGTGGAACTCCCACAGAGAGTAAAACCCAGTAAACCCCAATACAAACAGCAATATGAAGCACTTTCCTATCCTTTGCATGCGGCTGCATGCCAGAGAGAAGACTCAACCGGGAAAAATGTTTTGCACCAAAATGTTTGCTTCTTCCCCATCACCACCTTCTTTAGAATTTTTTGAGTCCAGATGCCAGTAACACATCTCTAAACAGGAAGACCATCTGTAATGCATCTTGGCCTTGAGTAACTGTGTTGCAAGCTTGGGAGTTGTCTGCATTATAGATTTTGAAGACAAAATGAAACGTTCAGGTTTATCTGCTTTATTTTCAAAATTGTGTTTCAGAAGCTCTGTGCTGAGGGCAGAAAGAAGTTGAAAGTAGAGAGTCTCCCAAGAATATCCAGCCTCACTTATTTCACTGTCAGGAACTGAACTCAGCATGTTCCTTGAACAAACTATGTACATTTATGGCTAAAGTGCTTTGATCTTGCAAAGACCTGCATTCCCTCCATTTCTGAAGTGAGTAAAGCAGGCTCAGTGCTTTTTAAACACAGTTCTAAAAATTGCAGAATGAAGCTCTGCTCCTAGCGGCATTCACAAAGCAAAACAGGCAATCAGTAAAAGTGAAGCAGCTGAAGGGATGCCCACTTGTATCACTCTGCTAACCTGCTAACCTTTTTTTTTTTGTTATTTAGGATGCCAATTTTTTTTGTCAGCGGCACATGACTTGTAGGAAAGCAATCCAAGCTATCCTATGACTGTGATTCACTTTCCTGAGCCTATTACCATGAAAACTGTAAATGATGCAATAGGCTATGACTGCTGTTCAAGGATCCATCACAGCATCTGCTAAGTAATTTATACTCCCAAGGCTGTATTTTATAGTAAATGGAAGCAGAGAGTTGTCAGGAACATACTGTTGTTTTGTGCATGTCAGGAACATGCTGAAAAATAAAAAGGGCAAAAGACTACTGCATCAGTGTTGGTCAGTCAACCATGCATAAAGCAACACGAGAGGCAGGCAGGGTAGGAGCTACCTGGCATCTCAGAATCTTGCCATTCCACCACAAGCAGTACAGTGGTGAATTAAATCCCAAACTAACAGACACCACTGACAGCCCTGCTTTGGAAAGGCATCTCTGCTCTCAAAAGGCTTGTGATAGCAAGTCCCACTCTTCTGCAGTCACATGGACTCGGTGAATGTAACTCTAAATTTGATGCTTGAGAAACAGGCCTAAAGAAATCAGCAAGAAAACCATAAAGTCTTATGAGAGGAGAAAGACCCTTCTACATACCAGAATCCAACAGAAGTGCTGAATGTGTTCACAGAGGGAAGTTGAGGCATGGTGGTGGCCATGATATGACCTAAGCGAATACAGCCTATGGAAAGCTGAGCTCTTCACTGAGCAACTTCGGGCACTGCTGGGAGACACTGAACTCAGTTCATTAGATGCAGAATATCAGAGCACAGACACCTCAGGTTAGTACTAGTATTAACCACATTGCTCATTGAGGACTACCTCAAGAAGTATTTAACAAAGGAGTCCAGTGATGCCTGAGGAAGAATTTAATAAAACAAGAGAAAATATGGAAAGAAAGGCAGTGGGAAATGACAACTATAATTTTAAGAAATGGCTATTTAACTCCTCTGCAGCATACACAAGGAGAAGGTATTGTGCAGAGCTGCCTGCACAGAGTGCCATACTGAGACTGTGCAGCTATCAGGGAGTGATGCTAAGGGTTTAAATAAGCTATTGTAGCACTCGTGTCACAGAATCATAGAATGGTTAGGGTTGGAAAGGACCTTAAAATTATCTAGTTCCAACCCCCATGATGAGGGGATTCTTAATGTAAAGGACTAATACTGCAGCACAGGCTCTAATGCAATGTTCATCCCCTTTGCAGCACAGCATACTCTGGAAGCTTCCTGATGACAGACTCATGTCTGCTGTTTTGATTTCCATTGCAGAAAAATACATAGGAGAAGCTATGTAGCAAAGAGCTTTGGCTTACCATTTGTCAACCAGAATGCAAATCCCTCTGCTGCAGAGGGACCACCTCTGCAGTAAAAAATGAATAAATATTCCTCCTGCATTCTAAGAAATTCCCCTGAAGTGAAACAAAAGGTTCCCAGAACTTCAGAAGCCAGGCACTGCCTTTCCAAGATTCAGACTCTAAGGAAAAGGTAAGTTTCAGCCCCTTTCAAATACAGAATATGAATGACATGGATGCAACAAGCAACAGTTTATTTGTAGAAAAATCCTTTAAAATTTTACTACATTGTAAGATTAAGGAAAAAATAGTATTAATGTATGTACATACAATATATATAAACAAACACACATCGCACCATTAAATTACATGCTTTTCAAAACAGAAAATGGTTCATATTCCCTCATATCAATTTTAAAGTTATCACTGCAAGAAACCTTGCTTCCTTTTTGTTTTTATCCCCATCAAAGTTTTCAAGTACAGGAAGTAAAGTAATGCAGGATCTAATAGTAGAAAACCTTTGTTATACACAAATTACGACTGACAGCTCTACAATATTTTTCCGCAGTAACCAACACTTGTGTTTTTTGAACTCTATAATCAAAAGTGAACTTTTACCTGAGGTGCACGGAAATAATGAAGCATGGTAATTGGCAAGTTTAAGAGATTTTCACATTATGATCCAACTATAATTGAAGTTGATTAGGTATCGCATGTGTATACCCATAGTACTGGCACAAGAATGCTCTGCGTGAGTTATCACCAATGTCTTAGAAGAGCAGGAAAAATTAAAAGGCAAGCACCACTTGCAATGATAAGCATGCAGACGATTTAAGTGAAACAGAGGTAGCATGTTCTTGTAACTCCAGCAGGGTCATTCAAATCAACTGCACCCTCCCTTCTGCAAAAGGCACTCACTTTATCAGCTATAAACAACAAAATGGTTTAAAATTCAGATTGACCACAAATGGTGGATTTCTCTCCTTACAAATATAAGAAAATGTTAAGCAGAGGACACAATGGAAATTAAAAAAAAAAAGGGGGTGTGTAAGACATACACATTTCAGGTAATATGTGCTATTCCTCTCCCCCTGCCTGTTATGGAGAGAATCAAAGTATTTTATAAAAACATTTGCAGTACATAAAAGTGAAAACTTTCCAGTGAAGATGGCAGTATTAAGCAGCACATTGTGTATCAGGAATAATTTTGAAACACCAGAAGTACAACAGCCTTTTTAATAGATAAAGAGCAACAATTCACAGTTAGAAGTAGAAAGTTTATGCACAAAAGGTGGTGCTAGAGAAGGATAAAAATCCTTTGATGTAAGAGCTCATAAACTAAAATGCACAAAACCTTTTGTACTGTATCTCTTATCCTTTCTGCAGTTTGAAAGTATGTCCATGCAAAACACCTGCTCTTACCGTGACACTACAGAGCTAATTGAGTTATAAGAAGTGCCACTGTTGCAACTAGAAGCATAAGCTTCTGGACCATTAGCATCTAAATTTATTTTAAATACAGAAGATGCCTTCAGTAAAAAATCTGCTGCATCTCTGCGACCTAATTCCCTCAGCTTAGACATTAGGATACCTACAGTGCTCTCCGGAGTGTTACTCCACTCCTGCAGAAGAGCATGGACTGGGCTTGAGATAAAGTCATTTTGTGTTCCGTTATTTGTATTGTACTTTGCAACAAGATCAGGGAGGCCCAGGTTCATGGCCAGAAGGCACCAATCTTTCCCCATAGGATCAGGTGGATCCAAAAGTCGACTTAGTTTTCTCCTGGTAAGTAGATTTAGATCAGAAACATGAATATCCATTCCTAGGCTTCCCTGGGAGTACACATCAAGACACCCAAAACACAGTATACTGCTAAAGCTCTCTTTATATCCCCCCATAGTGTTAGTAAGTGATGTCTCTTTTTGACTCTGTGCACGGAAAAAGTCTCTAGGCTGGTAGATCATTACTGGTTCATGATGTTCCCTCAGCTGCTGAGGACTAAGGTAGTATTTCCCGGTCAGAAGGCCTGGTAAAGTTGTGGCCATTAAATTATCAATGGTGCTGCATACAGAATCCAGAAGTAAACAGCACTTGATCTTCTCTGTTTCCAGTCCTCTAACTTGAACCTCTATACCCTGACCATGGTTGACCAGCAGCACTAAAAGCTCAGCTCCACGATTCATAATCTTTGATCCATTTACCCACAGACGTATATCTGCATCTCCCTCTGTGCTTTGCTGATGAACCCACCTGCAGAGATTCACCTGAACTTTATGGAAAATTCCACAAGGAAATGGGGTAAGATGTTCCACAGGAACGATTCTAACACCACCATAAATCAGCACCTCATCCTCCTCATCTGTCCAAGACCTGTGGAGATTGTCAGTCTTTATAAGAGCAGGAATATCCACCATTGCTCCACTGCTAAGGTCCCTTGCACAAATATCCATGGCATCCAAAATCTGTATCAGTTCTTCCACATCACTATCTGTCACGAGGCGCTGGATATCCTCTAGAGTGTACCGACCTCTGTAGTGATGGAGGGCTTTTGGGTTCTCCACTGACAGGATTTTTCCAAGGACATTTGAACAGAGCCAGCGAGGATCCAGAAGCACAACATCTTGGACAGTTTCACTCTGCATAATGTTAATCTGTTCATAAATATGAAAGTTATTATTTACGTCTTGTGAAGTACAAGATGATACCCCATGTGCTCTCCTCCCTAACTTGCTGACCAATCATTTTGTTAACAATGCTGACAAGAGAAAAACAGTGCATTTTATTTTCTTGCAAGTATTCAGAACAAAGAGCAGATCTTGTTCTTGATTTTCACTAGTAATGAAGCCTTTAGAGTCCAACAGCTGTAAAGCCTAGCCATGCCCTGCAAGCTATTTATGCAAAGGTGTTATGCTTTGATTCAATTTCTAATGGAAACACAAATTTCTCATATGCAGTTAACACATTAGGCACTACCTCATTAAAGATGAAAGCATACTTACACTTTCTGGGTATTTTATATTCTTACAACTACAGCAATAAACTGTAATTCTTCCTGTTTCAAGGAAATACTGTTGAATGAAATAGCAGCCACAGAACAATAATGATAACAAAAACGCATTATTAACCAGTCTACTTTTTATGATGTCTTAAGAGGGAGGAGGAAAAAAACCGACAAACTACAAGACACACTACAACTACAAACTTCCAAACTACAGTCGTTTGCTTCAATCTCATTAAGCAATATTCTACCAGAGCAGCACCTTGCTAATAAAGAGTTGCAATTTAGATAAAAACACTTACCTCTCCTATGCTGTGCAACTGCTGTGCAATATGCCGTAGGTCATCTTCACTTGCTAGGGGATTAAGGTGTTCCTGTACATCGTATACAAACTGCTGCAACGACATTAGCTGGTTGGGTCCATTCATTTTTCTCCATGAAGGCAGTGTGGAGATTATTTTTTCACACAGATGAGTCATAGGTGAGCAAGTCTTATGAAAGCACAGAAAACATCTTTTGTAATTCTACTGTGCAGAGAATGACAGCATTGTTGTGGGGTTTTGTTGTTGGTTTTGGTTTTATTTTTTAATGGAGGTTACAAAGTCTAATATATTCATGGCGTACATTCATGTCTAAAGAGTTCCCCCTGTGATGGAGCCTTACTCTTCCACCTGGCATTTGCTTGCCATAAGATCTACATTTTCTTAATAAAGTGTTTTTCAATTAAATTAAAACGATTTTTTAAACACGATGACAAAGGGAATCCTGACATGTGAAACAAAGCTTGATTTATATAATCCTGCCTTTTCAAATGTCAAATGACCAACTTCATGGTCTAGAAGATAATCTTTATTTCAGAAATTGTCAACATTATCTGTACAGGATCAATTTAATTCAACAGGGGAGACAGCAGGGTACTGGAAAACAAAATGTTACTTTTATTTATTGACTGTCTTGGACCTCACTTTTGCCTTACACTCTCAAGCCACAGCATGCACTTCTTCTGCAGCAAAGCCCTCCAGATTTCAAGCTAGTGAGCGTGGCTATGATAAAATTTTGTCACAGACGAAAAGCTTATTAAACCAAGAGACCACTGGGAATGTAAAATAGACTGAATTTGGTATGAATTCAAACATTTTCCTTGATCTACAGAATGAACTAATGCATTCACTTTTCATTCATTTAAAAAAAATCCCAACCTATCAGAAGTAGCTACAGAAAGTCTTAGTGTGTCACACAAGTATGGTATGAAGAAATTTAAAACCATTTAGCAGAGGGTACATATCAGCTTGGCTTGGTCACTGTTGTTATGGATTCCTGTGATATCACCAGGAATTCTGTGGATTCCTGGTAATAACAGCAAGTCATGGCTATTTTGCCTATAGTCTTATTTACATACACTTAGCCACATATATACAACTCCAAGCACACATTTTTCAGTAAAAAAGTAAAGTAAAAAATTAATTAATAGTCAGTTCACACATCTATATTGGGAATTATCTAACAGTTAGAATCAATCACTGTCAATTAAAAACATGAAACTATAACTTTGAACTGAAAAGCTTGAATTGTTTCCTTTTAAGAGAGATCATTTTGATGACCTAACAAAACACCTACAATTTTGAAAATGCTGACTGAATCTTTGCTGTCAGGAGTTTCTTTATCACCACATCTCATGAAAGCTGCTAAAAAATTTGAAGAGCACTCACTTAAGTTACATAATGTAAGTATTAAATTTACAGTAAATTATTGCACAAGATTCTTGCGTTTTGGCTGGTCCAACCCAGACCATTAGACATTACTTACAGAAATTATCTGGCTTCTTATTTCTTGCAGGTGATTTCGGAGAAGCTTCATATCTTTAGACCCAGATGCTCCAGCATCCAACACATATAACTTTTCTGAAATTTGAAGATCATTTCCAAATCTAAAAGTTGAAAAGCAAGCAATTATTTACTTAGTCCCAGATCCAGTTTTATTTCTCAATTCAGTTGTACTTCAGTCTTAAATTACAGTTATTTTTCTTATAAGGAACAACGAAAACATTTAAGTACTGACTATGCTAAGTTAGTTTATAAGCATAGCGAGTACAACTGCTCTCTAATTTTCTTGAAAATAAACAGAGATATTGAGAGAAAATTGTATTTCCTAAAAAAGGAGACTGAAGGTTTATAAGAAAGTAACAACTGCATCACAAGACTTGAAATTACAAACTCATTTTACTAAAGGAGGGGTACCAGAAATTAATTATTTTTAAGGTCTCTGTATTTACTGTTTTCTTTTTTCTCACTTTGAATAGTTCAGTTGTCATTGCTACTGACACCAGCTCTCTGCTCCAGTTCCTTTTGTTTTTTCAAAAGCACATATTTGTTTTCCTAGCTTGAGACTTATCTGCATTTAAAAGTATTCCAACACCAACAATTATGCAGGTATTTTCTGTAGGTTTATTTCAACTGATTAAGACACTGCCCTGCCACTATTGTGCTGGAATTCCCACATCAGTTTCTTGCACAGTCCAGACAAATATCTATGCTCACAGATATGGATGGTTGCTCATATCATGTGTTGCCCACTTACGTGCTCACTGTGAACATAAATTATTGTCAGTTTATACAATAGTATGTTCATGACAGATTTCCCTTTTCCATCTCCAACCAGCATGCTCTCCAAACATTTGCTGAAGAAGGCTAGAAGTTTCCCTAACTTCTAGGTAACTCTTGGATTACCTTGTCACCTGTGTGACTCCACAATACCCAGCTCTTCACAAACTGTGCAGGGAGTACCTCCAGGTTTGTGTTTTTCCTGCCCATCCTAAATCAATTCAGAGCAAAAGGTAGCTTTCCTGTAAAGCTTCCTCTTTTGCACCCAGAGTCTGGAGTTAAGAACTGCCCACTTTTCTGAGACTGGTGCAAAACCTGAGTACTAAGTGTTAGGCAGATGTCTGATATGGATCTTTGGATACATCCCAGTGTTTACAGGGAGAGACTTCCTAAAGCTCAACTAATTTTTGCATCACTTAGCTCACTTCAGGCAGCTTGCTTGCTGCATTATTGGTAAGTGACTAAATATTTGCAGAATATAAGCTTTCTGAACACACTCAAAACATCAAATCATAAAGCTTAAGCCACATAAAAATCTTTTACATGTTCCTATCAATTTTAGTATTTTTTCTTTCTTTCCACCTGGCATGTTTAAGTGCTGTGTATAAACACACTCTCCACTTACCTGTTCCTGATTTCTTTCAACAATGACATGTCTTTGTCATACCAAAACTCTCCCCCAGCAGGCCGAGGAAGATTCACTATGTCAGCATGTGTGGCGACCAGAACAACACGCAGGGGACTTTTCAGCTTTCCACCGAATGCTGGAAGAGAAACAAGAGCACTCCCTCACTACCGAGACATGCCTATGGAAATGGCTGCCTTACTAAGCCAGGAAAATAGCAACACATTTTACATTCTTCATACCAATCATTTCTGCAGTGGATTTACCACCTCTAAGCATAACCACACTGTGGGTACACCACTGATGCTTTGTGGCTTTTATTTGCCTATAAGATTATCTATGTAGACTCCTATGAATATCATCAGATACATTGATACTACATGACTTTATTGTTTTAACAAAACCATTAATAACACTAACGACATCTATTAATAAACACTATGACAGTGTGAGGAAAAGAAGTAAAAATAACAGCTTCTTCAAAGGGTTTCTCTCAATCTTTTGGTGATGGTTAACACTGCAGGTGCATAGTAGAGGACTATGAGTAGAACACAAAAGGTCTACAACATTCATACATTAGTATGAATGCTATTTTGTAGTACTTACACAAACAGTGACCTCTCACTTAGGTGAGAGCTAAGTAGGAAAGCCTGTCAGAAACCATGAAAAAGAACAAGAAAGAAAGAAAGATAGAATTGACATGAATGAGGTGACAGGATGGAACACAAGAGTTTTCAATCTTTCTTCAAACTAATCTTGCAGAAAAGAGGAGACATTGTTAAACTATTTTTTAAAAATGACAGTACATCCAATTCTGCTGTTTTAACCTGAAAAAAACACTCAATGGGAGAAATATGCTTACATCACTAATCGGTTTTCATGAACCAAGGGCTGCAGTATCTTGATTCATTCATGAACAGTCACATTTTCCCAAATCTTTGCATAGTACTTCCACGATTAAGTATTTCATACTAGTATATAACTTTTTGGCAGCTGAAGGACTTAGGCAAAATAATTGGAAAGTAATTCCAAAAGTATAACTTGCCTGCTAACATCAGTTACTACAGATTACTTACAAAGAACTTGTAATAGTACAAAAACGCATGGGTACCCAAACTGAGCCCACCATTATAAACACTGATTTAAGCAAAGTATTTAAATAATGCTGATAATCAGCTCAGCAAGAAGACACAATTAAATTCTAACACAGTCAGATCAAGAACTATGTTTCCTCACTAGACTGAGGGGCTGTTAAAAGCTTTCCACAATTGCAAACTCACTTTGTTTTTTCAGCTTCAATATTTTTTTGCATGTTTCTGAGCTTTTACTTCCAGAAGTATTTCATGTTGGGTAGATCCAAATACTCATATTGTAAACCTCTGTGACTATTGTAACTTGATCTAAAATGCAAAATGCACATGCCTGAACTGAAAATTGATGGTCTGACTGGGCTCACCATTATCATTATTTGTCTGAGACAATGCATACAGAATTGAGCAGAACACAAAAAGAGAGAAATACTCTTTGCACTATGTAAATACTTGATATGCTTGTTTAGTCCCCAGCAACATTATACATGCTTGTGAGCGCTGAGTTAGATCCACTGGCTGGAATAATATTTTGGTTCATAGAACCAAGACACATGTCAGACCTTGGTTCACCCCTGAAACTGCTGCAATCTGCAGACCAATACTCAGCTAAATGCACAAACAATTTATATGGTGTATACATACCCAGACTTACAGACCTTTTAAGGTTTAAAAAAATAAATCTGTTCGCCTGCCAAGTAATTTTGTTTGTTAGAAAGCTTATATATAAAACAAGTAAACTTACTCAAAACCTGTGCAAAGTCTGAGAATATACAAAGTCAAATTTACAAGAAATAGCAATTTCTGTACACCCTGATAACCAAAAGGTTAACATATTTGAAGTCCCAATAACAACTCTAGTTAAACATGTTAAAGTTGCATGTATTGGGAGACAATGCCATGTCACTGTTTTCTGTCCTGTTCTCACTGACAAGACTAACTTATGCTGGAAACACATAATTTGGGCTAGATTTAAGTGGAATTTAAGTAATATGTCTAAAACTGGTTTTAAATGGTTCCAACCCCCTGAAACACTTTTCCACACAGCTTATTTAACAAAAAACTTCATGTACCATTTACAGATGTAAATTCCAGTGCTGCAGGAGGCTGCACCACACTTCACGATCATTTTTAGTTGGACTAAGTGGTGTGTACAACTCTTCAGGCTTGCTCCACAGATAAAATGCCCTTTCTCTAAGAAATCTTGTGTGAAGTTTGTTTGAATACATAGGGATGACATAACAGTGCTCAACACAGGTGATGTACGAAGTTGCAGAGAAACAAGAAGAAGCTTTATTCTACAGTCCCTTATTATTTAATTAACAGGCAGAAGAGCATACCTATTGGCTCCTCAACTGGGACTAACGATTTCAGTAAACTGAGCCAAAAGGTCACTTGGTTTAACTGGATTTCGTAAGGCTCCTCGAGACTAAAAAGCACTATGTGAATTGCTGTGGCATCATTTGCAGCAAAATAATCGTAACAGCAGAAGTACACAGGATTCCCAGAAAACTCCCAGATGCTGAAATCACCAACTCCTGAAAAACAGACAAACAGATGAAAAGATCACACTTTATCAGTAAGCACAAAGCATCTTTCAGCCATGGAAAGACAAACAAAAGAGTTAATCTGATTTAAACTTTCACAAAGAGAAACCCTATGCATATGAGAAAGACGATTGCAAATGGAATCATGAACAAAGGGAAGAGGTTTCAGTCAGTTTCAGAGGCTGAGAAGTCAGGTGCTCACAATCTGTTCCTCTCTTACATTCACTTCTCTCGGACAGTCAGCTGGATGCCACATGGAAACACCTGTGTGTTAACTGCATGCAGCCTCACACATTAAATTTGCCTTTGCCTTGTAATACAATTGCAAAACAAGGGTTACAGCTTCCCTTCTTTTCCTGCTCACCCTCAAAATCTGAGCATTTCAATTAATTTTTCTTCTTAACATGTTGCTGCTGCTATTAAAACGAGCTGAGGGCCAAAAAGAAGCCTTCTGCTTTACAGAATTGCAGTACTATTTACACCACATTATTAACTCATGATTTAAGAATCAGCATGTTAAGGATCCCATCAGAACCATGCTTCTTGTTGCCATCTCCTTTAGCTTCAGGTGAGAAAAGTATTAGTGTGTTGCAGTATATAGTACTTTCCAGATGCACCATCTGCATTAGGGTTAAGTCTGCTGCACTTGTACTACCTTTATTTAAATAAAATCCTGATGAAGATGAACCTTAAACTTCTAGAAGAAGCTGGAAATCTCAAACCTGCTGCTAAGAGTACAGCTATTCAGAGTTCACCCATGTATATTCATTCTATATCAAGACAGCACAGAGAAAGAAAAGAAACCCTTTCTGACAGTCTGTTGCACAACTCTGTTTCACTACAGAACCTGACTTGGTTTCAAAGACAGAGGAAATTAGCCCGGACAAAGAACAAGCTTTAGCTGCATGGCAAACTCTTCAGTATCTAGGATGAACATTTTGTCACTGCATGTGTTAGTGTGTATATACTGCATTCATAAATAGCTTTCTCCCTCCAAGACAAAAATCTTGATTAATCTTAAATCAGAATCAAAATTGCAGCTGTTAAGGCATTCAGAACATTTTCGCTATGAAGAAGAGATCCTACTGGGAGAGATCTTACCCCCTATAAAATAATTAGTATGGCTGGTGGTGCATATGCACTCTTTGTATAGTCTTTACAGTCAAAGCCACATATGTAGTTATAGCAGCTTCTCTGACTGAGCCCTTTTATTGCTAACACATGTAACTTTTCCTTTTAAAAGAACAATGGAATCAGAAGTTCCACTCACAATGTTTGGTGAGCTCCAGGGCTCACCAAACATGCTCTAGCCCTGTCATGGGGCAAGAATGGCAGGTCCTTCATACAGCTGGGAACTATTTACATATCGAGGACACTTGGGTCTATAGCACCAGATTAAATCCAATAAGGATATGTCCCAAAGGACATACAGTTTTGGTGAAGGAGCCTTTACACTAGTAGCTTGTTTGCTAACCCACTCTTATTGTAATAAGGCCTTCCTTCCTGCCTGCCTCCTGCCCCACTTACTCACCTTAAAAACATTTCTATGTGACACTATAGGCACCTGACGCAAGTGATTAGTATGTATATTACAGGTACAGAACTTTATGCAGATTTACCTTCTGCTTAAACAAACCAAATCCCACCACTGTTGGATTTTCAACCACAGTCACTACAATATCAAGTCAGATTTTTTTTTTCTTTCTCAGTTTTATATTAAAAAACAAGCAACATGGCATTAACTGTCCCACATCATTAAGGCACACCATCCCACAGCTTTGCTTACCATGCAAATAGGCATTCTGAATATCAATGGCCTTGGTGGACTGGTCATCAGCAGATAAGTGAGAGTGATGAGCAGGTGAAACAAAAGCTTCTAATACTCCTTTGGTCAGGCCCGGCTCAAACATCATACTACGGCTTCTCACGCTCACATTCTCACAACCAGGATAAAGATTTGTAATACTTACTGAAACTGGGTCAAGGGAAGGAAAATGAGATTACAAACCATGTGAAAATCACAACCAGATCAATTCAAAATAAGTATGCAAAGCATAAAAGCTGATTAAACAAACAAACTGCTCTTCAAAGAAAGCAGATGACTACCAAGCTGTGAGAATACAAAACTATATCCTTTGACTGAAAAGGACAACATTAGAATGATCCCATATAGCACTTATTGCCTGATAGTGCGTATACTGCTGGGGAGGAAGCACAAAAAAAACCACCAAAACCCAAAGATTTGTGAGTGAAAGGTTTCAACAGTTAAAATCCTTCTATGCTGCAAAGATAAACTGTTTTTTTTTTTAGCTAAGTGCTGCAATTTCATAGTATGGTCTATTGGCATATCATTACATATTCGTATTGTTGATTCCTGTAAGTAAGGATAAAAATGTCACTGTGTAACAACACCTTTCTGGGGAGATGGGGAGAAAAGCAGGCCCTTAACCAAAATTATTTTACTAGCAAGCAATTTGTTTAGTTCATGCTTAATTGAGAGTCGGTAAGAGAAACGAAAGGGCTTTGTAATTGACTGGCACCATCTAGTGGAGAAAGTAAAGTTTCCTCTCCTTTACTGGACACTGCATTTGAGTATTGGGTTTTAACACAGAAACCACCTGTCAGCTGTAAAACTGTATTTTAATGTTTCATCTTCTACTGTATTATTTGTATCTTTAGGCTTTTGCAAATAAATACGTGGTGAGGCCACACATTTGTTTTTGTGGAATATAAACAAACCCAAGTGCATGGAACCACAGAATCAACTAGGTTGGAAAATACCTTTAAAGATCAAGTCGAACCATTACCCCAGGACTGCCAAAACCACCACTAAACATGATCAAGCACAGACCAAAGTGTGCTGATTTAAATGTTTATCTGATTATGTCACTCAACCCATAACGTTATTTATATGTCATATAAGAAATTTCATCTAAAGGAACAGATGCTGAAACAAGCAGAAAACAAACAGTAAAATAATGCCACAGTAGCTTTGTTTGCATAGAATTGCACAAGTTTCAAGTGTGCATAGCACTGCATAACTTTCTGGTTATATTTAGGTAAGCTGTTTTCAAGTGCACACTTTGAATTCACCGTTATTTCTATAATGATTTGCCAATGTGACTAGCAGTGTTGTCTGATTTTATGATGAGGTGAGTACATAACACCTATCCTCTGGTTCTGATACCAACCAACATTGAAAAAATCCGTCTTCAGTCAAAACCTTCCTGAACTGCCTCCAGGTACTGATAGAAACTTCCAGGTACTGATATTCCTTGAGTGACTTATCTCCTCTCATATGACACAGTAAATTAAGATAAATAAATCAAGAACGTCTTACTGATTCCTTTAATCAGTTTCTTTTTTCTGTTGTCACAGATGTGAGCCCCTTATGTTAAGTAAACAGCAAATGCAATAACAATCTCTGTGCCAGCCATCTTGTCTTCAGCCACTCTTTGAGCACCTTTTAGCTTCCTCAGGTGACTAGAGAGGAAGCAGAGATGAAATCTACTGCTAGCACTGTCCTAAAATTACTTAAAAATGATGAATGAAACCTAAACCTGCAAGTATTATCCAAAGGTTTTTAAAGAAAAAGGCAATCCTTGACCCCATCTAAAACTTAGTTAAGACTATTTCTAAAGATTGATTCAAATTTGAGTTCCTCCAAGTGCTTGCTTAGTTTGTGTATTGTGCAGTCTCTCAGTACTAGAAAAGGCACCTGGACAAATAGTTTGCTACTCTTTCCAGTGTACTTCTACCATAACTGTAGATTCCTCCAAAGTCAGGCATATGCTGAAGTATAAACTAGCTAGCTCCTCCACGTTCTGCAGCTCTTCTGACTTCACACAGGCCAAGTGGTGCTACATGGGCAAAGTTTTCCCAATTATTTGCACACACTTACTCTATTTCTACCTTGTTGGGAGACAATTTTAGACATCTCTAACTGGGCTAATGCACTCCTGCACCTTACAGAACAGCACTCCAAGGCATCAGAGGCAGTCTGAATGCTCTGTTATTACTTAACCTCACAAAAAGATGCTGCAACTGTTTCAGCTCTGCACAGAGTTTCTTGGAGCCACTCAAACAAAAAGCCTGACAAAACCTAATCCCCAAAACCATGACGGTGACATGAGGTCAGGACACTGGCGCTCACAGCCTAGCGCATTTTGTGGGAAAAAAAAAAATAAAATAAAAAAAAATGACAGTGTTCACAAGTCCTGTCCTCCACTCTCCAAGTCCATGCAAGAAAGCAAAACCTTAACTACTTCTGCATCCTCCACACTGCCTGCTCCTCTTTGCTCTTACTGTAGGTACAAGTCTGCGTACAGAGAAGTCAAAACCCTCCCTAGTTTTTGCTTTGGTTTCCTACACAATTTGTGTGTCCTGTCTTCTGCAGTGCAGCCAACAGCTCTTCCTTGGGAGCTACACAGACCAAGAGGAAATATCTTCTTATTCAAACATTACAGCTTCAAAGCCATACCTGAAGGTTTGGATGACAAAGGAGATGGGGGGAATCTAGTTGAGTTTGTGGATGAAAGCCTAGGCCTTCGCCTTCGGAAAAAGCTTCGTATCAGGCCGCACTTGAGAGACTCCACGAGGGTTGTTTTCCCAGCACCTGAGTGTCCAAACAACTTCAGTTTGATCCGGGGCTGTGGATTCTGTGTGTGCCGCAGTTGCTGGATAAAAATTCCCCGATGAGCATCCTAAAATTCAATATAAGAAGAAATCAGAATGTGGCAGGGAACTTGTGCCTCTCAATAAACTCAAAACATAGGGTTTAGGTAACATTTTCTTGCCAGGCTGGTGCTCATCTGGATCAGTTTCTTTATCTGCTTCATCATGCAAGTGACCAGTTACTGGCAGAAGGGCAGGAACACGTAGACAAGGCACAGCTGATAGCTTGCTTTCAAAGCGCCACCTTGAGTCTTCATGAAAATCACACATGACTTCAGGCTTAACATCAGTGAATATGGTCATTCTGACCTCTGACAGAGAGGGCAAAGGAAGAAAACCTAGCTTCTTTCAGTACCCATTCTCCTCACCTGTCACGCTCAGCAGCATAACTGATACCCATAATCTTATATAATATACATATACATGCAGCACTGAAGAATTTTGCAGTGACATCTACCACCTGAGGAGTCTGAAAACTTCATGTGCATTTCCCCTCTTCTTTACATCAACTTTTTCTGCACTTCTCTTATTTGGGAGAATTCTCCTCTTCCCTCTCCCTCTCCCCCATCCAGTTCTCTGTTTACTTTCACTCCAGTTCTTTGCAAGATAAGTACCCCTTTTTCCAGACCACTCTTACCTCTCCTTTCCCCACACACTTACTCTTCTTCACCTGAAAAGACCTCTCGCAGACTATTAATTTTCCGTTTTTCTAGCCCTCTACTGCAAGTGTACATCCTCTATACTCATCTCCCTCTCTACACCCAAGCCTCCCTACTCAATTAACCTTTCACAGTTTGCCCTCTGTTTGCACTGTCTCTTTCATAGCTGCAATCTCACCCTCCTCACAGGCCTTCTTCAAACCCAATCACATCTACAGAAGTGATTTCCACTTTCAGCTCCCCCATTACTCATCTGTATCTTTTCTTTTAGTATCTGAAGGACACTCCTGTTCCTGCCAAAGGCAGGAATGAACAAATCAAATCTGTCTTTTCTTTTTGCCCAGCAAGAGGTAATCAGAAATGGATAATCTTTCCTACACAAAATGAGCTCAGAAACCCAATTCAGCAAGGGGGTGCAGTGCAGGATAGCAAACTATCAAGTGTCTCTCACCACAGAAAGATGGGCTTTAAGAAAATTGGGAGATAGCAGAAAGGTGAAAAGGCAAAGGAAGTAGCTTCATCTTCCCTTCCTTCATTGCCCTATTTGGAGCTGAGACACAGGCTCTGTTGCTCTGCATTTGTACTGAGTTTAACACGTAGGATGAGTCATTAAATGAGTACCTACAGTTCCCCAAAATTATAAGCATGCAGCAATTAAGCTGAGAAATTTGGCAGAAATAGTAGTGCATTGAATTTAGTCCCTTCCTCACCAACAGACATTTATTAAGTAAATTAGTCACAATGCAAACACTGAACCCCTCATGGCTAATACTGAGTCTTCTCTAAAAACCACTAGGCAACACTAATGACAGTAGGTTCTTCATATGTGCTATTAGAAAGTAACCCCTCCACAGGCACTGAAAATACAAGTGTCAGGCATGCTCTGTACTAGATGACATTGACCATTTTGAATAATACTAGAATATTGTTAGTGGTTTGATATAATTCATTCATTTCAATTGACTAGATTGACTCTGTTGCAATGACTATGCTAATGAAGTATATAATTATAAGACATGTTTCCCACATGTATATATATGTGTATATATATATGCAGGGCTTCAATAATTAAGTATACTCTGCTATCAAGAAGAAAGTTAACAACTACTAACATCTTTTTCAGAAGATGATTTACCTGACCTTCTCCCTTTTGTTCCAGGCCAACTTGTATTCGTTCCATATCTAGATCATGACTAAACCACAGTCTTCTTTATCTGCCTGCAGACACCAGCAAGGGTTCAGTGTGGGGACACAACTGTGCAAAAACCTGTTCCTGTTACCACAAACGTTTACAAAACCTATCACTGCAAAGGAAGCCTGAACTCTGGCACTTTCTGACATCTTCACTGATATACTTTACAATTGTAGCAAGTATAGTTTTACCGGCAGGACTAAAGGATAAGACTCTACTTCCACCTTGGCAATGCCTGGTACGCACAATCTGCTATTTCACAATGTTCATTTATTTCAGTTTTCCACAGGCCCATCATCATATTTAAAACAGGATTGTTTTAACTGGCCTGGCTTTTGCCTGCCCAGGGAAGTGGTCCTTGAACCTTCACATTTTGAACGATGCTGCCTGTCCAAAATAATCAACGCACTATCAAATGTGTCAGACCTACTGCTTTACAAGCCCTGCTTTCTGGGAAGATCAGCTTTCCGTTCTAGTTGTCATACTAAAATTCCAGAATTAAAAGACACTGAAAACTTATGCAACTCTTCCATATGGTATTAAGTTTCCAGAAGAGGTACAACCTCCTCATACTTCAGAACCCTGATCTAACTAAAACGGTGATAGGTAGAGGAAATAAGTCTTCTTGTTGGATGCGCTAATTCTCAGTAGTTTATTTTCCAATTTCTTCTAACACCTTAGCTGTTTTGTAGGCAATGTCAGAGACAGGATACGATAGATTAGTGGGGCAGATTAGTTTGGCCATTTTTTTCAATATGTACATACTAGCTTCAACTGAGGGCATAATTTGGAATGAAAATTAAAAACAAAATCACAAAATGCAAACAAACAAAAAAATCCTTCTCCCCAAAGAAAGAGACACCATTCCAGTGAGGATTTTTACAAACTGCTTTTTTAGAATGGCTTTGATGAGAATCTGATCACATGATTTTCCATGGTCAAACTTTTCTTGGTATCTTAAAAACATGAAAACCTCAGTTAAAATTCAAGCATTCCCAACCTTTTTAAGTCTTGCAAGCAGACTGGCTACATGTTCATGCTGCTCTGCTCTGGCAAGATCTTCTGCTGTTTTCCCATCCTGTCAAAACACAAATACATTAGCAGCAGTTCCTTCCTTTTTTCCGACAATAAAAAAACCCACATGCAACTTAGCTCAGCTGCTCAAGGCAGTAACAGAATTGCTGTCAGATGCAACTGCAATAGGAAGAAGGGAGAAAAAAACCCCAGAACCCACACAACAACCAGTACTGATCACACCCCACCAGAATCCCTTTTTTTTTTAAATTGTCCAAAAAAGATACAGTACAATGCAGAGCAATGACATTTCTTTCACAAATTGGCATCTGGATACCACTGCAATAAGATATTTTGCATTTAGAACCTGAGAGTGATGTCAATACTCCCCATCTGAGTTTCTCTTCCCATTAATCAGAGGATGATAGCAACTTCTACACACTGAACATACACAGAAGTTTAAATGAATGACAGTGGCATAACAGTTACTGGAGGATTCCAGAAAGCAAGAACATTGTAAGGGATGTTGTTTAAATTATATCAGCAAATTTAAAAAAAGCAAAGCTACATTCAGCATTCTTCAGGTCTTGCCATTTAACTACCCATGTTTCATTGTTCAGCAGCTTAATATTAAATTGGTTGAAAGGAAAATTGCTCACTACTTCTACAACTACATTAATGCTATTGTACTGTTTCAAATTTGGTAACAGGTAACTAATTTACAAGCACTTTGCTTCTTTCACTCTCAGATAAAACCACTCAGTTATTAAGAAGTAATATTGGAAAACTAAGGTCTCTTTATTTGTGTTTCTACCTTTGATTTTACTAGTTTTTCATGTGAAACCTGCATTGCCTTAAGTAGTTCCTGAGGTTACTGTAATTACTACAGTATTATTACAATTACTGCATCATAGGAAATAAACATCTTTGACAACTGACTGTCCACATACAGAAGCAACTTTCAGGTTTCCAAAAAAGTTATTATGCACTCCAGAGATAATTCAGGCAGAATAGGAAAAGAACATTAGCAGGAAACAGACAAAATTGTAGTTGATGGCATGAACTGACTAAATTTGAACATATGCCTTAGCCTTAATTCCTTCCACAGCTGACATGCAATTGCATCTTTAGTGAAGAAATATCTGAATGTATTTTTAAAAATTTATTTTCTTTAAAGAAGATGTATCAAAGGAGAAAAATTTCTTTACTTGTGCTGATCCTATCCTCCAAATCCTAGTTAATTCCAAGTGTCTGCTGTATGAGAGGAAGAGCAGCCTAGTGGCTGGGTAGCTAGCCTGCCATAACTGCTTCAATACATTTGGTGCTTCCAAAGTTTCCAGTCTTGTGCACATACAGTGGAATCCAAAACTTTAAAGTAGAGGGGAAATCTTGATCCTCTTCCTGAGAATCCCTGTGGTAATGGGATACAGCCTCCCCCAAATGGAAGTGTGAATTTTATCTGGATCCCCAAATCTTTGGCCTCCCCTTAAATCCAAAGCAGGGCTGTTAGAGCCTGGCTCTGCACTCTTCCTTCTGCAGCATACGGTTGGAAATGGCTGTCCAACTCCAGCACCAAGCATGTATGCAGTGACAGATCCCTGCATGTGCATTGTCTCTTTGAATCAAAGTAGGTCCCACACCTCTTGATGGTCCATCACAACTGTATTGGCAAGGCTAAGATAACTTCACACCCTTGTTTGCTGTGTCTCAGGCTCCATGGGGGTTTGCTCTGGCTTCAAGCCTGACTTCAGCTACTTAGCTGTACATTGTTTGTTTAGCTCAGTCACAACTATACGGGCACAAACACAAAGGAAACAATCTGGTGAGTATTTGAAAAGGAGTGTGGGTGGCAGTTGCTCATTGGAAAAATGGCCACAAGAATGGTTCAAATTGCTAACAGTCTAAGCAGACGTGCACAGAGCAAGCCTACCAGTAAAAGTGGGATGGCACTGTCATGACTCAGAGATCCCTTCCCACTTCCTAACAGGTTCTTCAGCTCAAGACCAGCTGCTTGATACAGCTGTCTAATCTTGGCACTGTGAAGGAAGACCACCTCAAAAGCAGCCCCACCAGGAGCTTTGCACTACTTTTTGCTCAGGCTGAAGCTTTTGCCCTTGGTCTTCACCTGAGCAACACCACAACTATATGTCTGTGTGGCCATGTATCCCACTGACCCACTTCCTAACTTCTGGGTTTGACCTTGAACCTGTTTCTTCTCTATGGACCTTCCTGGTATCACTAGATCCTTGGCAGACCATGGTCACTGAGCCCAGTTCCTGACTTTGACTTCAGACCTGCCTCATTATTATGGCTTGGCTGGCAGCCCAGATTCCTGTCTGAAGCTGGTTGCCATCACTGCACCTGCTTTGCTTGTCTTGCTTGGGTACTGTGGGATCCAGCCATTGTTGTCGAGGTCACTGTCCTTACCTGCTGTGTTGTTTACTCTAGGCTCCTAGCTCACCCCTGCTTATGGAGAAATGCCTTAGCAAGGGCGAAGCCTGACAGCACGAGTTTTGAAGTCATGGTCATTCTACCACAGAGTAAACAAGACATGCAGAAAGGCCAGTGGAGTAAGCGAAGGATACCACAGAGCATTGGCAACAAGTACAACAGAAAGAACTCTAGGTCAAATTCACCCCAAAAAACCACTTTGAGATGTTTACATTGACAGAGGCTAGCAGTTCAGTTCACATGTCTGCTGTAAGTATAGACTCAGATCTGGAAGCTCAATTTATTAAGATAACATGTAGAAAAAGCATTTGCTTCCATGACAAAGAAATTAACAGAAGAAAGTTCCCTTGTGTATTGTGAACAAGATGAGGCTGTGTACATTCTCTGGGTGTCAGCAGGATGAACTGTAGAACACAGCAAGAATTAGAAAATACATACCCAAGTAAAATAGGAAATGTGTTTCAGTAAGTTATTTTCCTGTTAAAGTTTTCTTGACAAGTACAGGGTGTATATACACTGCAATAGCAATGTAGAAGCAAAATTGGCATATGAAAAGGGCTTGGCTACAGGGTCAATAAAACCATATTTCTTACTTAGTGGTAGCATTTCACTGCAATTGTTGACTGTCTCTTGTTGCAAATCAGACAGCTGTGCCTGCAAGAGCTGGTCCTGGGTTTAACTGGCCATGTGCAAGCATCATCATTCAAAGGTTTTAAGTAATCTGACAATTTTAAACTTGGTACAATTTTAGAAACTTCTGCGAGGAGAAGCTAAGAACATGGTGCCAGCTAGCGTGTGAGCACAATGCAAATTTTCTGGTGACATTCAAACACTGGAAATGATTGTATACTTCAGGAACTTGAGGTTTTTTAAGGTCACTTAACAGCATTCATGTAATCTAATTCAAATAAACTAGTCCTTAAATGGGCTTACTGCAGCCCAGTTACTTAACCGTGCTGGAAATGTTAACTTCTCAGAAACAGCATGCCGAGAGAAGAAAAAGGCAATTAATTCTACTGCGCTGACTCAGAGCTGTTATTAAGACTTTTGAGAACAGTTTAACGTCTACCTGGAAAACTAACACAAAACTGAAATGCAATTAAAATCACAACACTTGCTTCCTCTCCCCCTCTCCTCCTTTCCCCTTCTCTTCACTACAACAATGCTAGAATAATGGACAGTTGTGTATATTCAATCTGCTTCTGCCACATTTAGTATCAGCACAATTTATTTTGTTATCCCCTTCAAACTATCTAAACTAAAGGTAAAAAGTACTTTTATCTTGGAAGGACGGGGTGCATACAGTTAACTATACCAACACGGCTGTCATCATGACATAAATAAAGCAATAAAGCTCAAGAATTCTCCCATCACCTTTTTGTTTGCAAATAAAACAGATTTTTTTCTCCTTTTTCCCTCTCCATTTCAGCTGTCTCAGGAGTAATTTATTAGAGAACTTTGAAAAACACGGACAGTACTAAAATCTAATCACAACATGATTTCAATATACAGAACAATAGTTCTTTCTGAGCAGAATGCATTGGTCAGAGCAAGTAGCTATGCAAACTTATGTAATGCATTTGAAAACAAAATATGCTTAGTTCGTTCAAAACACAAGTAGTGGTGTGTATGATGCCTAAAATGACTCGTGCATTAAAGTGTGTATGATGAAGGACACTTCATCCCTGCTGTGGATGTGTCAGCTAGGAGGGCATTTCTCATATTAGTGAGACTGAAAAATACCTTCAGTGTTGCTAATTGGCAGCAGTGGTACTAACTGATCTGACACAAATGATTTGTTTTGCAAGGACACTTGCATGCTAGTTCACTCATCAACGAACCCACACATCTTCCACCATGAATTTAATCTCCTGAAAGCAGGAAAAATAATTAATATATATACAGTACATTTGTACAGTAACTGTACATGATGTGAAATGACATACACCTTAATGACAGCAGCCCTGCCATTAAGCACAGGTTTCTGTGTGCTTACAGAAAACACAAGGCTACAAGTAATTATTAAGTCAAGAAATTCTTAGGTATAAATGAAATGGTAGCTATAATGTACCTTGATCAGTTTCAAATTTCACCCCTCTCTAAATTGATTTCTTTCCTACTATCATACATAAGAAAAGCAGTAAGCATAAAAGTATCTCTCAATACTTACAAAAGTTAAAGCTTCTACATTGGCACCAGTTAAACACAGGAACCGGACAACATCAAGAATGCCATTGTTTGCTGCCAGATGTAAAGGTGTTCTTCCATACTAAAAAGGTGAATAAAGTGACATTAGCCAAAGAACTTAATTTCAAATTTTATGACTAAGAATCAAATTTATTTTACAATTATACATCCTGATACACAGTAAAAACTGTAACAAAAAGTACTTTTGGTTACAGCTTAAGCACAACTGCTTAAAACTTAATTAAAAAGAAAGGCTAGAGTGACTACTACAAAATGAGAAACAATTTTATAGCTGAATGTCCCACAGCTGTGAAGGAATCCTGGAGTTTCTTGGCTGTATTTCAGAATGTGGTTTAAATTGCCAGTAAAACTAATTGCATTTTGCTTAATTAAATATGAACCAGTTAAGCAACACTAAGTCCTTAACCTTTAAAGCTCTGGTTTCTATTTCAATCCAAGTTATTACTGAAGATTACATATCTGCAGTCTTCCCCTTCCACCCAAAGGAATAAGAGGAATGAATGCAAGGGGTCAGGCTGAAGGAATTTATGCTTTCACTGACAGATGAAAAGTGCTGAAAGTATTGATTCCCAAATTTTTGCTTTTCTTTGTGATTCTCTTCACTGACAACAAGTCCTCACGACATCCGCTTCTGGTCTTTACTGTTCAAAGCTACGGTTGTAAATATCACTACCATATATTCTCTGCGTGTAACTCCTCTTATACTTCACGTATTTTCATGCTTTCATTACTTATCTCCCTGTTTCAACCCTACATTCAGAAACAAACTCACAAAATAGCTTCACAAAAGTACATTTCAAATCAAAGCCAACTTTTTGACTACTGGAAACTGAGAAGATGCCCAGTTCCTCAAAACTCTATACCTCAACGCGAATAGCATCTGGGATTGGATCAGAACTAGTGTGGCCAGCAAGACTAGGGAATTAATAATCTCCCTGTACTTGGCACTGGCGAGGCTGCGCCTTGAATCCTGTGTTCAGTTCTGGGCCCCTCACTACAAGAGAGACATTGAGGCGCTGGAGAGGGTCCAGAGAAGGGCAGTGAAGCTGGTAAAGGGTCTGGAGCACAAGTCCTGTGAGGAATGGCTGAGGGAACCGAGGTTGTTAGTCTGGAGAAGAGAAGGCTCGGGAGGGACCTTATCATTCTTGACAACTACCTGGAAGGAGGACGAAGGCAGTAGGTTTCAGGTCTCTTTTCCAAAGTTACAACTGATAGGACAAGAGGTAATGGCCTCAGGCTGTGCCAGCAGAGGTTTAGACTGGACATTAGGAAAAATTTCTTCACTGAAGAGGTTGTCAATCATTGGAACAGGCTGCCCAGGGAAGTGGTTGAATCACTGACCCTAGAGGTATTTACAAGACGTGTAGATGTGGTCCTCAGGGACATGGCTCAATGGCAGACTTGGCAGTTTTACGTTTATGATGATCTTCTAAGTAATTTCAAACCTAAATGATTCTGTAATAAGTAAATGTGTATGATGTTTTACTGCACACAGTCTACAGAAGAAAGAAACAGTATCCTCAATTGGTATCATGTACATGTGGGACCAAGGACAAACAGTCATTAATTATATTAATGCATTCCCATTACAGGGCTCACTGCCGAAGAGGACCAGCAGAAACAAAGATTCTCTATTTATAAGACCCAAACTCACCCTTTCAAATAAAGAACACTCTGAAAATCACTCTTGTATACACAACTGTTAAAAGAATAATGGGACACAAGCTACAGACATGATCCTACCCCCACTGAACTTGAAAACTGATTCATTTTTACCAGACCGTGCTTGTAGCCAGGCCATCGATGCCGTTCTCCATTAAGAAAAGAGGTGCTAATCCAGCCTTGTGCTTAACTCATGTTCCTCAAAGAGTGTTCTCAGCTGTGGATCTTGATTTAATGGCTTAGTCAGTCAGGTTTAAGCTTAAAGGCAGGACTGGGGAGCTTATTATTTTAAGTTTCTTTCACTCAGCAGCTGATGATTTTAATTATTAAAACCAAAAGTGATTGCACTGGACAGCCCTCAAGCGAAAAGCCCCCCAGCTTTTTTTAGCTGACTAATACGGAGAAGGTCAGTGCTTAGGTAATAAATGGGAGTGTTAACTGGCAAAATGTAATTACTAGAATTTGTGCTTTTCCAGAAACACAAAGAATTTACAACACCTGAATCAAACAAGTTGCAGAAAGCAATGTGAATATTTCTATGACTAACTTTTAAGCTTTGTAGCATATACAAAATTCAAAAAGGGCAGAGAAAGATATTCAAAGCTAAGTATTGTGGCCTAAGCCCCATCAGCAGAGTCCAGTGGCTGACCTTAACCTATTCAAACTAACCAAAGGAAAATTTCCTGAAACTGCTTACTTCTCTTGAAAATCTCTGGTTAGAATGCCAGAATGTTAAACCTGTAAAGCATCACAGTCAAATATGTCATACAGTGACTGCAGCACTAGCACAACAGAAACAGCAAAAAAGATACTATCTCCAAGTTTAGGGACAGCTACTAAATATTCTTTTGGCAAGTGCTTACAAAAATTATGGACAGTTCACATTTTTACCTGGCAGTAACCCAGCGATATGCACTGGAATTGACATTTTTAGCATTACAACATTTACCAAGGGTGTCTACAATTGTCATATGTTTTTGAAACAATAAGCAATAAGAAAATTCCCAAAAAGCACCTTACTCAGACTGCTGACTTCAACTTTTGAAAATAATTTTACATTTAACATTTTACTTCTGAGATTCCTGTACCCTGCCAGTGACAGTTTGTTTAATAAATAAATTAAAACTATTCTAAGATAAATGTTTTATTAGGGTTTATTACAATAAACTCAATGCAGAAAAACAGAAACCAGCCAATATGACACTTACTTTTATAATTGGGAATAGAATCTGCAGTTGAGTTAAATCCTTTGTTAGGTGTCAGTACAGATCTTTTCATGTAATTTAGAAGAATTCAAAATAGATTTTTCATAAAACTGTACATTCAATTCTGTATATAAATTACTGGTTTTAAATCACATCAAATCAAGGCCAGCAACAATGCATATTATCTGTTCTTCAGTGCCTAGATGTAATTTGCACAAAGCAAAGTAATCCAGATGGGGAAGAAGGTTGGCATACACTTCAACATTAGAGCTGAGTGGCAAAATACACTGTGCTATTTCAACTGGGCTCTCTTTTCATGTATCTTTAATCATCTACTCAACTGAAACAAACTTAGGCAAATGTGCAAAGTGACTGGTTTAATGCTTTGCATTTGCCCACTTCAAGACATGAAACATTTTTCATATCAGAGAACACAAAAGGTCATTGAACGCAACTGGTGAGCTATTAAACAAAGGAGTTCAGCATCCGTATTCCATTTACCTTATTAGTGACATCCAAATTACAATTTGCTTCACAGAGTGCCATCACAATAGGAACATTCCCATCTTTGCAGGCCACATGGAGGGGAGTGTTGCCATGTCTGTCTTGGAAATCTACAAAACATCCTCGGCTGATGAGAGTTTTAACCACTTCTATTTGACATCTTCTCACAGCAAGGTGTAAGGCTATATGACCATCCTGAAATGACAAGGCGAGTAAGTGAGATTTAATAATGCTAAAAATCAAAGCATTTTGCAGAGTCACCATCCTTTCATGTGACTGAGCGTATCTCCTTGCCTCAAGAATCACAACGGCTTTTATTTCGAGCTTGGAAGCAGTGAGATGCACAGTATCTGTCAGAACAAATCAGTATGGGATGAAAGCAAATTTCTATTAAGCCACCAGGCTTTGCAGTGGAATGGATGAAATGCAAATACACATTCTTTACTAAGAGCTTCTCAAGGAGGCGGGAGAGTGGCCAACTGTAACAACCAGTTGAATATTGTAAACCACTCTATAGTGTTTGCTTACAGGAATTAGTGATGTAAAAGTCATGCAATCTGCTTATTAGTCAGTAACTTTACAGACAGGGCTTTCTGTCTGCAGAATAACTAAAAGAGACAGTGTGACTAGAAGCACATTTTAGAAGCAAAAGCATTTTTCTGAACTTGCTTTAGTAACTAACTGCAATAAAAGGACTAGCATACCAGAAGTGCAAGCAATGAAATGTTGAATTTCTTTCTTGGGATTACACCACGAAAGACAACACCTGATTTTGAATTAAACAGAGTTACATTTTTAAATAGTTGGAATTAGGCTTATTGGAAATAGGTGTGATTTATCCAACCACTGGGAATCAAAGGCAAACAGTAAATCCATCTTTTTTCTCTTAAGTTAACAGTTTCTTGCCAATTACAGAACCCAAAGTTCCTGCCATTTTTTTGTACTGTGTAACTCATAAGGTGATGATGAATCAGCAAATATCCCAACCATGGAAAAATAAACAGCAGGCAACTTTAAAGACTGCTGTAGTCACCAATACAGTCTCTGTGTGAACTACTCAGAAAATCCACATCATGGAAACAATGCTGGCTTGCAGCATTTAAATGAAGCAATTCAAAAAGATGGCTCTGTGACACCTTTGATCTCTGGACGTAATTCCTGACCAAAAGAAACTCAAATTAACCTTGTCTGTTGCATGAAGATCAGCCTCATGTTCTGCCAAGCATTCCACTATATCATGGTAACCTCTAGCAGATGCTGTCAGAAGCGGAGTCTCCCCTTCTTTGTTTTTAATGTTCACATTGCAACCTGCTTCACAGAGTGCTCTGGCAACAGAGTAGTAGCCGTGCCAAGCAGCACAATGCAGTGGGGTTTCTTCCTCCTATTAACATGGAAAATAAAAACAACAAAGCAGAGCTGAACCAAATGCCAGCAGGAACAATTCCCCAGCTTAACTTAGAAAAACAGAATGACACAAAAGAAAAAGGTATTGTAGTTTCTAATGCTGACATTCTCAAAGCAAGAGTAATGCCTTCTGATATACCAAGTGATTACAGCAATGCACTAGTTTTTCACCACACTTCTCACCATTAAACTATCTACTGACAATACCTTGCATATCTACAGTCTTAGTTTAGATGGTTCCATGCTCTTGAGCTATCTTGGTTCTCTCACTTTAAAACATCCTCCTTCATAAGAAACTTCATCCTGTGTGCTGAGACTAACCCAGCGTTTAAAACAGAACACTCACCGAGGAGATTCAAACCCCTGAATGCACAGAGCACAAGCCATCACTAATACCTTTGTGATGTTGAGTTTCGCCCTCTTTAAGCTTTTTGAGAGAACCTGTGTTTTATAACAGTAGTTGGTTGGCCTTATCTGTAGAAGAAAAACAGTCTCCATAACTTACCTTGTCTTGAAAGTTTGGATTGGATCCAATGCTACAGAGAAACTGAACCACATCCACATGCCCATACCGAGCTGCGACATGGAGAGCGGTCTCCCCAGACTGCAATTACAGAAGAACATGACACTGTAATTTCACGTGTCACCCTAGATATACACTGCCATGTACAGCCTGAATACCAGGCATGTACACTGCATGGGGTACTCCTCCCTCCCTGTAACCCAGCGGCACAGCTTCAGTCAGCAGAGACCTTCCACTTACAAGCCATAGTTGTATGTGACAGACTTGACAGGTTATTTCCTCAAAGGCCTGACTTTTTCAGAACTTATTTTCCTACTTTATTTGTTCCAGGTCACAGCCACAAGAGGATTTCTGAGCAATATGAAGAGGGAGCTGCATGGGCAATTGGTGGTGAAACAGACCTCCTACTTCTATTCATTCTATTCTCATATGCCTCCCCCCTCTGCCTTGCCTATACAAATGTAAGGAGCTCACCTAACACCTTGGTATATCCTAGCATATTTGGATCATTACATGTAATTATTTGCAACCTTTTATTGAAGTTATATGAAAAATAAATGGCATTTTTATTAAGAGGATAACCTCTTTCCTAGCAGCCCTATCAGGAGTCAAACACTAATTTTGCTAATGTGCCTTGCACTAGTTCTCTAAGCAAACTGTATTTCACAAGTATAAGTACCTCTGTACTGCAGCTTTAGTTAGTATAAAAACACCACTATGGTATAAGATTTTAACAGCAACTAGTTTCTAGGGCAAATGCTGCTAAAGTAACACTGCCGGAGACAAGGTAAGTGCTCATCAGCTATAAATTGTTAGGCTTCGTTATATTCAACTTAATAACAGTCAAATTTACTTGTCAGACAAAAGTGATTTTCAATCAAGAGGAATAAAAACCAGAATCACGATTCTGCCCTATGTTTCAATGAGAAATCTAGTTTTCAAATGAAAATGAAGTTAAGTTTGTACTTCCCCACCTACCCACCATGTAGTCACCACACTTAAAATGCATGCTTGGTTAACATTTGTAAGGAAAACAATCAGTACATCCAGCTACTTTAAAGCTGTGTTACCACAGCCCAACATGTCAGCTTATAAAACCACACTAAAAAACCCAGTCATATAGTTGGAATTTTAGCACAGATGAAAATCATTCCAAAAGACCATTCTCTTTGTTAAGATAAAGTTATAAGAAAAAAATCTCTCTGCATGAAAAAGAGTTCTTTGCTTACCTTATCCTTAACATCCAAAGGACATTTATTATCGTCAAGAAATTTCAGCATTTCCACATGACCATGTCGAGAAGCCCAATAGATTGCATTTGATCCAGCCTATCATAAATATTCAGTTACATATCTTTTTGATCAATTTAGAATCCTAATTCTAGATTATCAGCTGAGGTATACATGCACTTTGATGCACACAGATATACTGAACAGATATTAAAGCTTACATGAACATATTTACTTAAAAAAACCTTCTAATTGAACCAACAATCCCACAAACCAACAATGACAACAAAACCCCCTCCATGCAAAGGATGACTAATGGCATCACTAACTGCAAGGATAATCCTCTTCCCCTTTTTAAGGGAAGTTTTTTGGAAACAGTCATGAAACAAAACCCTTTATGTTTCTTACTTATCTACTAGACAGAGAAGCAGACAGTGCTTCAGGTTTGTTTTAAATGAAACCTAGATTGTTACACTACTTTTTGGAAAAAAGCTTGCTGCAAAGTATACCCTCTGTCACGTACCAGTTCTAGTTGCACTATCCCTCATCACTAAAATGTGCATTCATCATTCCATGCTAAATAAAGTTCACCATTGTGTTTCAGGGCAATCACTAATTTAAACTAATTGAGGCAATTTCGTAAGCATGAAAAGTATTTTAAGATTAGTATCATTCAAATTACTTCAGCTAATAAAGTGATCAAAATCAGAGGATATGCACTAGAAACAAATGACATTATTAAAGATTTGCTTTTATCTTTTTGCTGTAGAAGACAGTAAATGGGCTCTACAGCCAGCATTTTTTAACTTCCAATACAGCCTGGTCGGAACTGCTTGTCCCCTCCAAGCTGTACCAAATAACTTACATAGAATGGTGACAAAGAAAAACCCTGACCTTATCTTGAACATCAATACGGGATCCATGCTTTAAAAGCAACTGAAGCATCTGAATGTTTCCACAGCCAGCAGCAATCAGTAGCGGAGGCGTTCCATGCTAACAATGAAATACAAATGAAAACAATATATTCAATTTTTGAAGGCTTAAGAAAAGAAAGCGGAATAAAAAGCAAGCACTGAATGGCACCTGTGGGTTTCCAGTTTCAAATTATGTCTTCAGGGAACACTGTACAGGAATAATTTGTCCCTTTGACCAAACGAATTTATTGCATAGCAGTCTTCCAAATTTTTGGGATGAATTCACATTTACTAAATGATACACCACACATTAAAAGTACGCTTTTCAAATCTGGAATATTAATGTTAGGCTCTCATTAGCCCAGTCTGGCAAGGGCGATCCCCTCTGCAACTTCTTTATATCTACATACCTACATTTTAAGCTGGATTACTTAAGGTATTTGCCAAGACACAAGCCACCAGCAACATGCAGGAAAGTTAAATGGGACTGCACTACTAAAACACAAAACCACTGATTTTTTTAAAGGTTCAAGACACCATCACGGTAAAATAACAGATGCTTTAACTTTACAGTGCTCTTCATGTATATTTCTCAAGAGACAGATTTGGCAGTCTGATTATTCCTATATATTCTGCCATGTTCATCTGCCACAAGAAACAACAACAAAGGCTGACATCTGATATACCTCTGTTCTTGACAACACCATTTCATTAATACTTTCTCAAAGGCCTAGGGGAGAAAAAACCTCAAACAACAAAAACAACAACAAAACAAGAACAAGCAAACCAAACAAAAAAAAACCCAAATATTTTAGGTTCCGTTTTCAGGTAGTTTGAGAAGTCTGAACACAGAACACATTAAAATTTCTCCAAAAGAAAGTCAGAATCATTTCTCATCCACTGGTCTCTTCTTTTTGGGTGTTATATTTCTATTTCACAACCATGCTGCTCTATTCAACAGGGTGATAGCTAGTCCCCCACGCACCTCAAGCAGACCCACACTACCTTGTTGGGTTGATTGACATCGTAATTTGTCAGAGATCCCAGAAGGTGCTGTAATCCAGGAAAATTGTCATCATTGATGGCATGAATAATAGCTTTCATTACAAAAGAATCTTCCTCATCCTTGTAATTAAATGAGAAAGAAGAAAAATTATTAAAGGAAAAAAATCCCTACCTCAACAGCTGCCAAAACATATTAAAAAAAAGGTAAAATTTTCAAAGTCTTCAGCTGCAAGTTGTAACCCTTTGTGAAGCGTATGGCTAAAATGTCTGCCAGTTATATGAAAAGAAAACCCACACCAAAACCCCCCCTCACATTTTCCAGTACCATATGTTTCCCTTTTCTTCACACATGAACTCATTACTCATTGTGATTCCGAACAGGTTTCTTTTATTAGGTGTACTTTCTTTTTCCTCCTAGGACTTTCAGTAGATGCAGTACTTGCATCAAATGTAACTAATTCCATGCACATATGTGAACATTAAAAATACCAAGAAGTACACAAATATAAACCAGAATATCAAGTCTTGCACCGTCCATGACTACGACATAGGAGAGGTACTTTGGACCAAGCTTTCATTTATTCAAATGGACCAGTTAAAAATCTAGAACATAAGTAATGAACCTAGATACCTCTGCAGGTGTAATTTTGGGTTTTTTTTTAAACATGCAGTAAAATGTCAAAGAACTGCAATTCACTGAGTCCAGCATTTGGATTACTCCTAACTCCTGTCTCCTGAGGTTTCAGATTTTTTCAGAAAACTAACATTAGGCTACTATCCTTTCTGCTGTAACATAGGTTGAAATGCTGATCCAGTGTTAAAAGTCATAATGATAGCTGAGGTGGGGGAGGCAGTGAAAGAAGGGCAAGATGGAGAGAATGAAGAGCACAGAAGCAGAAAAATAAGGGGAAAAAAAGTGGAAATGAGTGGAGAGTTGCACAGGAGTGATACAGGGAAGATAATATGGATAAAAAGGCCTCTGCAAAATATTTGACATTTGATCCTATTAATGCATTGAAAGACGAGGTTACCCAGCTCTACACATATTAACATACATAAGCTGCTGATCATTTGTGAATTTGTGAAGCGTGTATTAAAACCTGGAGAGTAAGCTAAAGAAAAATGTTTTTGGATTTACAAGCATTTGCAATTACAAATCATACAGCAATTGCTTCTGACCACTTAAATCTAGTAGATGCAATATTACAAACTGCATATTGGCCAACTTAAAGATTCCCCCTTAAATAGCTTGGGATACTGCTGTCTAGCATTCACTGAATTTAAGACAGCCTCAATGATTTTGAATATTCTGTTAAAAAATGCCGTATTATTTTACTCTATGCAGTGCCGTAAAAAAATTCAGATGCAACTTTTTCACATTATAATTGTTACAGTACAAAAAATCCTTTTGAATCAAAACAAAGTTAGATGAATTTCTGGCACTAGCTATCAGGCTCACCATGGTAATTAATAAATTCAACTTCAAGGTTTGTGACATGCAGAAGATCAAACTATCAATAACTGATCTCTGCAGGCTTATAATCTATTTCATCCTACATAAGAGATTGATTAATCACTATATTTTCAACAATCTAATATTCCTGTTAAAATAATTTCAGAAAATGTTAGATTTCAGATGTAGTAAAGCATGTAAGTACACACTTACCAGAGTATCATCACTTCTAGCGACACTCATGTTACTTCTGGACAAGAAAGATCTCGATAATCTTTGGCACAAGGATATTAAGCGCACCGATTGCTTTTTAAAAATGAAAGAAAAAAAGCTATATTAAAAAAAAATTAAAAAAGAATACTGTCATATTAGCAAAATAAAGTGGAGTTTGAATTCAACACCCCCATCTCCTTTTTATATTGCATTTGAACCTCCAATTTCTTTTGCTATTTATAATGCAAACAGGGTATACATATACACTAAGCAAAGCTATATATTATTTTAGGATCACTACTATTTCATCACGCTGTTCAAAATAAAGCAAACCTGATTTGTATTACATCCTCTGGCTTACACTGAAAACATTTAAATTAACTATTTTAAAGCATCTACACACAGAAAACTTAAACTGAGTATGAATTAGCTGACAGCATTCCTTTAAATGCCATGTTTCAAACCAGTTTAAGATATTCCTAGACCCACTATTTCATTTTAAGGCAGCAGACTAGTACTTGAATTTTATAAACACCACAGATGTTCACCTATCACAGCCACTGAACTGTAGAAAAAAACCATTGTACTGCCTGCCTGAACATTTTGTGCCTTCAGACCATAGCTTAGCAAAACCATTCTATTTCCTGGCCTCTGTGACAATGAATAAAACTCCTTTTCTAATAACAGCGACTTCTCTTGTCTCATGTCCCATCTCACATCATGATGAAACAGATTTCACATACAATATTCATGCCCTTGTTTAGTATCAGTGTGAATACCTCAATGTGTATGCAGGAGGAGAAGGGACCTGTCTCAATGAACTGCTCCTTGCAGGATCAGTGCTTTCAACTAATACCTTGCCTCGCTTCTGGAAAAATAACTGATGCCAACCTTCTGAATAGGTTGGCAATCTCAGACCAAAAATCCTCTGCAACAGAGACTAGTTTTTCCCTCCTACTTTGTGAAGTGTTGGCATAAGTACTGGAGCATTTCATTCTGTGAGGCCTGCTTAAATGATGTTTTATTTATTGGGATTATTGTCACAAAAACATGTACCTACATTTAGAAATGCCTTAGAAATGTTAGAAAACATTACCAGGACAGATGACAGCATACAGCTAGAGGCATAAAACAAAAAATCCGTACACACACATTTGTATGCAGATCACTAACAAAGAAGTCTTCTCCCATACCACCACACTCCAAATGGCAGGGGAATGGGTTTCTTCTTCCTCCTTCTTCACTCCTAAGGCCACTGATGTTTCCCTGGAGCAGGTAATATCACTACCACATTTGTATGCCACTGATTTTCTTAAGACTTATTGAATGACTTACTTTCCATTTTCGTCGTGCTGCAAACTTTTTGAATTTCTCCATATTCACTGCAGATGCTTTTCTACTAAGTGCTTGCTGGGTGTCTTTAGGCTATGTGCAACAGGAAAATAAAACCGTAAATCCCACAATTACATATAGAACTTTACTAAAATACCTTTCTGTATGCAAGACTGTCCTTCAGTGATGACTTCCACTTACATTATAATAATACTCTAATAATAAACTAGTTGTAAGCACATCATTTTAACATCCAGAGCCTAGTGGTGCATGCAGACAGGATTTCATGAGAAAATGCCCTGAAGAAAATCCAGACCTAAGAATATTTCATGCAATAGTAAAATTTGTTTTTTCATTTTTAACAAAATAAGCCAACACTCAACAGAATATTCAGCTTTATCCTTCACCTCCCTCTATGACAGAGGCACTGGATGTCTCCTAGATAAATCATGTCTTCTTGGAAGGCTTCCTGCTGATTTTAAATGCAACCAAACATTGTTCCAGTCTCAGTGTAATCGCTTGGATATTGTACCAGCTACCTGTGGAATATACCACATTTGCACTGCACGTTCCCACACTTGAAGTAATTTTTATGGAGAAATGCAGGTAAAGGTAGTGATGGGAATGGGAAAGAGAAGATATGACCAGTGCGGTGGGGGAAAACTGCCTGGAAAGTTAAGATATAAAGGACCATAAAAGGGTATAAAACAACATGTCTTGCTGCAGAGCGGAGATCTTGGTCCTGGAGACAAAACTGGGCAAAGCTTGTGGTATAAGAAATCATTTCAGCATGCTTCAACTATTGGAGATTACCCCACCAAAATTCAGCAAAGCCCAGTCAAATCTGTAGCCTGGTGTACAGGAGTAGAAATTTCTGCACTACAATGCTGAACTGGGCTGGAACAGTTGTGGCATGGGTAAATATTCCTCTAACTGGCTCTCTGGGAAGTGAATCGGGTCAAATACCCAATGTGAATCCCCAACACCTGGGAAGTCAATGGCACTGAAGAGGTTTACTACTCACAATCAGAATGCGGTATGGAATTTGAAAAAAATTAAGTGGCAGGTATTACTATACACATTGAGAAGAATGACAAGTCCCACTTCCTCCCTTTCAACCTAGCAACACCACAACAGCATAAACCAAATCAAGCACTGTGGAACACTGAAAGAAGCAGACCACTACCCTGCATTAACTGCTTTCTTCAGTTTAAAGAGGAAGGACAGAAAAGATGACCCTTTTAATTTTTTTTTTTCCCCAATATAAAGAAGGAGATTAAAAGACAAAAAACATGACAGGAAACTGGACAGGAATCGGAGATTGACAGTGCAAAGCTTCCTGAAGATTAGCTTCTCTGCCTAAGCACTAATCTCAATAGTGGGCTACATCCCTGCTGATGACTTACATAGAGGATATACTAAAGAAGTCCACATTCTGCACCTATTAGCTTTCATACAGGCAGCTTTCCAAAACAGTAAGTTATATTAAACAATTATGCCAATTTTCCTTGTTAAGGAACTTGAAAAATGAAAGCGAAGTATGAAATGAAGAATGATTAAAAACGAGACAACAGAATGAATGACATGCTAACCTTGATCCAAGGATGCAGCAAACTATCTTGAATAGTCATTCTCTTCCTTTAATAGAATAAAAGGCAAAACTGTTTCAGATAGTAAAAAATACATACAGCTATATGTTTGTTAAACTAACATCTGAAAATATAGTGTAATTTGAAACACAAAGACATAGGCTGCAACAGTGTATACACAAGAGAAACAACTCACTTTGGATCCTTGACTAGAAGTCGTTGTATAAAATCTTTAGCTAGGGCACTGGTATTACTGAAGAACTCTTCTTCAAATTCATAATTCACAGCAGACACATTTGCTAATGTTTCCTGTTTGGTTTCTCCAAGAAATGGCGATGCACCACTTAGTCTGCAAGATAGACAGAACATTTCCCTCATTTCATGTTGTAACATTGCTGTTCCAATCCTCTAAGGTCAATTAACAGTAGAAAAGTGAGCATTTTTATTTTCTGCTCTAAGACTGCAAACAGACTTTCAGGAAGATGCACTGTAACAGGGCAAAAAGTTTAGCTGTAATTTCAGGGAATATTGACCAAGATAAAGCCACTGTGGAAAATCATCTACAGATCTGAAGACAGCTTCCCATGCTATCTCAATGCTGATCAATGGCCTTCCTTTCAATAAATATACTATTACTTTATGATTGTTCAACTTGACTCGTGATGTGCAATCAAAATGGTTTGACTTGTACGAACACCACTGAAAACCCAGATGACAGAATCAGATTTAAAAAAAAAAAAAAGGCAAAAAAAAGAAAAAGCATTTGCAAGAGCACCCATAGATTTTGGTACTTACAGAATGTAAGTTATTACACCGATGCTCCTGGAGTGAAAGGTAAAAAAAAAAAAAAGGGTGAGGGAGGGGGAAGAGAAACAGATGGAGGGATAGAGAGGAGAGAGAAAAAAACAAAGGTTAGAACATAAGAATAATCATGAGAGATTTACTTCAAATAAGATCCAATAACTTACCACATATCTGCTTCAAGACCAAGAGGCTCATAATTTACTATTTCGGGAGCTAAAGGAGAAAGCAGGAAGATCAGTACCTAGTCAGAGAACAGATCTATGTCACTCTGTGCCTATATATGTCAGAGATAATAAGCTAAGATGTTGATAGATAAAAACAGCTTAATGCAAGTCTAAGTTGGAACTGAATGATACAAATTGCTTATTTACATTTCAAAATGTCGTGAATTACACACAAAGTGTATAATCTGTATCTCAGCCAAACCAAGCTGTGCCACAAATTCTGTTTCATAGACTGAAAAGAACAGTTTGAAGAAAAACCAGTTTTCTCACCAACAAACTCTGGCGTTCCGAAGATATTTTTGAATTCATTTCCAAAGTCAATTTTGTGTGCTAAACCAAAATCAATAATCTTGATTCGAGGCTTTGGTACATTCCTGTCCAACAACATTATGTTTTCAGGCTTTGAGAAGGAGAAAGGGGGAGAGGAGAGATTATACATAGGTACAAGATGTGCGATACATATCAGCATTATTCAGCACTGAACACTTCTCTCTCAGTCTAAAATTGTGTCTTCAACAGAAAAATCCCACCTTTTCGAATTAAGATGTAACATATGCTACAAATTAACTACAGTAAATTAGGATTTCATGTTGATGACAGAGTGCTACGATTTCCACAGGGACAAGCTTTTAGCTCTTGTAGATATAACAGCCACAGTTTTCTTATGGACTGACCATAAGTGAAATACGCTGTCTTCTGAGAAGACCACAACCTCTGTACAATAGCCATTCAACCAGTCCTGGGAACTTGCAGGAAGCAAAGTCATACAAACTAGCATTTGGGCTTGGTCAACATTACTCCCTGAAAGAAGTTTCTTTCACACTACAAGCAGTCAGGGAGATGTATCTTGTTGCTTTTTGATCTCCAACATAAACTTTTGGAGTGGTTCAGCTCCCAGATTTTAACGTTCAACATACTGACAAAAATAAAACAGATCAGGTCCTCATGTCTTTTCTATCTTATTTTAAAATATAGACTTTGGATTATTTTACAACAAAGATTTGCAAAACCAGAAATGAAGTTAGAAGGTAAAATGTCAAGATTACCAAAGAAGCCTGCTTTTACACTCCATCACTTTAGCTAGCATACAGAACCAGCTACTTAGTCTCTGTATCCTGACATGTCCATAAGCTGGTGTGCTTCGAAAAGTTCCTCAAGTTACATTCATCTTTGTTCAGGACTTCTGGAGTTATTCAGCTCAGCTTCTCATCATCACCCTTCTTTTACCTCTCTTCCCCAATAACAGAGGCTGATCCGTGCAAATGTAATATTCTTCCTTCCCTTCCTACATTTCTATTGCATACTTCTATTGTTCTGCATACTTTGAGTCCTGTTGCATACAATTCTTATGTCCTTGGTATCTGGTGAAAGGATGCTTTGTATTATTACAAGCACACTGGCCAAAATTTACATTTCATATTGCAACAAATGTACGTCTTACTAGATTCACAACTTTCTTCTCTTGTTAAGTGTCATGTGAAGACCAAGTATATTACTGTAGGCAATGAGGATGAGACTGGGAAAGGTATGCTTATTCTAAAAATCATTTCCTTCCCTACCTCATCCTCAGAACACAGCACCCCTTTCAGAACTGCACTGCAATGTAATAATTATGTCTCCTTTTCCTATTGTGGACACAGCTGCCAACTTCAGGGTATGTTCAGCTGCCTACCTCTGAAAAAAATCTTACAGAGGAAAACGTCTGGAATTAAAACATTGAGAAAGCAAAAACTGAGTTTTGATACAAAAGATCTCTTCATTACCAAAAGGATGCAATTTAACAGGCTTTCAAAAAATGAATAAAAAAGTCTCAAGAGCAAAAAAAGTAGACAAAATGATCTACTCTGTCTGCTCCGTAAGAATTTTCGTATTAAACTCTGTACTGTTTCAATTTAGTACCTATAAATAACATTCGTGGGGACATAAAACAGCAAAAAAAAAAAAAAAAAAAGTTAAAAAATGCGTCCTGTTCAGATTATTTCATCCAGATCCCACTTGCACTACATAAAACCATAATCATCATTTTTATTTCAAGACTGGTTCCTCAGAATGGTTTAATTTCATCGGAAGTTGCCATTTTCCATGAAGAATCTTACATTAAAACCAGATGGGAATTATTTATGGTTCAGTAATTTCTTTTCAATGGCTGACCTCTTGCCCGTCTACCTAAGCTAACAAAACAAAAGTGTCCAAGGTCTGCATGACAGCGGATTTGTGACTGGTGTTACAAAGGACTTTAACAGAAACTGCTTACAGTTGTCAAAGTTTTTATTTGCTCAACACACCTTAAGATCAAAGTGGGCAATTTGCAGAGAGTGGAGATACTGAACGCCATTAAGTATCTGTTTCAGAAATTCTGTGGCTTCCTCCTCCGTGAGAGATTCTTTCTCGGCCAAGAAGTCAAACAGCTCTCCACCTGCAACACTTGTAGAGCAGAAGCAGAGTTACTGATGAGCTTCCTTTATCCAACAGATTCCTTTTAGCACAGGTAGTCTCAAACCAGCCTTGAAAATGATACAGATGCTTTGAAATTTGTCAATACCAAAAAAACCATCAAAATAACTTAAGTCAATACCCAAATAGTTAGTAACTACTTTTTGTCCCCCTGAAAGGAATACAATGAAAAGAGTCTTATTTTCTAACAAAAGAAGGTTTTAAAAAACCCAAATACATATAGTTGGCTCTATTTAAATTTAAATTAAGTAAAACCCACCCACTCTGTGTATGCACATTTAAAAGAATATAACTAAATGTGAAGGAAGTATACTGAAAACATACCAATGTAGTGGGACATCTAGAAAATAAAACATGAATTGGTTCCTATCCGTAAAACATCAGATTTCCAACACCACTTCTCTCCTCCCATTGAAAAATACAAACTTACTGTGAAACAGTTACTGGTAGCTGCCCTACTATTCAGTTTCTAAAGTCCTCAAAGCATTCAACTCTGAAAATATAGTCTTCGAAATAGTGTATTACATTCAGCATGTACATTGTATTTGTTCTCTAACACTACCACACTTTTCCTACAATGAAAAGCCACTACTGCCCCCAAGTCTATTTCCAGCAAGTGTTTTAGCTGCACAGGCAGAAAGAGGGGCAAGAAGTGAGAAAGGTACATAAGCACATTTAGATTTTTGCATTTGAGGAAGCAGAATAAACTGAAGATGACCCTTTTCTCAGCTCTGTCAGCAGTTTGGCAGGAGAAACGGTAACTGTCAACAGAAAAAACAGATACTGAAGTGAACAGGAAACATGAACTGCAACTACTCTTAAACAACCGATCTCCTCTCATTTTAAGGACATATACGGAGACGACTGTCTACAGCGACAAACTTTTTCCTGTTTATAAAAGTAGCTTTACTACTTAGAAATGTCTTAGAGACCATAAAGATGGTCATATTACTCCCTACATTTTGCACTGTATTGGCATCAGAAAGTACACCCTAATTTACGTTGCCTTTCTGTAGGGAAAAAAATATAATCTGTTCATGATTTAAATTTCTGATTATGAAAAATAATGGGATTAACACATAACAATAGCTAAACAGTCTGTGCAAATTTCTGGAAATACATTCGACTACTTCACCATGTCAACTTTTCAAAAGACTTAATCTGCATTATTGTAATGCAAATTGCATGAAAAGTGTATTTTAATGAGTTCTTGGAGCTTTCACTGAGCTGCCTAGACAATAATGAGAGTATTGATTTTGGTATTATTTGTGTTGCAGTATTTTCTGCATGAAAGCAATTACTGAAACAAAATGCCATTAAATATAAGAATTATAGACTGGAAGGAAGAGAGGTAATTTTGGTTTTTTCTTTTTTTTTTTTTTTAAAAGACATTAAAATGGAATTTCTAAATATTAAATACAGTTCATTATTTTACAGAGGCTGGTCAGAAAAAATCTTACAAATGGATACACTTGCATATTCTCTCATTCTTTGCTTCCAAATGAAAAAACAGGAAAAGGTTTTCAGGCAAAAGTCTGTATCTGCAGCATTTTGTGATAATGAACAGAAACCTGGACGGTGACACAGTGCTGGCATTTCTCTTCATTTCCAGTTAGCGGGCTAAGAGACTTATACATCCATGGAACTCGTTTCCATGTGTTTCCAAGTGGACGTCTGCTGCATTTGCCAGGAGGCTGTTAGCTGGAGCACAGCCATGCCACACAGAGCAGAGCACGCAGACTCACTGCAGCTGCTTTCCCAGCCATGGGCAGCCCTAGACACAGTCACAGCAAACCCCAGCACCTCTGTGCACTCAGCGTGGTTTGCCACTGGGCTGTCACACAGTTTGGTGAGCTGGCAGAACTGAACCCTTGGCTGAAGAAGAGCCTCAAAGGCTCCACCAAACACATGGCTATATGGTCTACTTACGTGAAACAGTGAAAGTGTATGATGATGCTTAAAGCTTCAGAAATGCAAAAGAAGAACTCAAAGCACACATTTTCAGCGACAGCAACTTGCAACACTGCGCTGCCCATCCTGCAGCCTAAAACAGACTGTGACTGTCACACAGGTATTGGTCTGTTTTATGGCTGTTACAGTTTAGTCTTATACACCCACTGGCATCTTAAAGATAGTCTCTGTGAAACTTATTAGACATCTATAAATAAGTAGCACTGATTACACACCTTCCTTTTAGATCCAAAAGAATTACTTAATTCCCAATGTTTACTTATTTTCAAGTTACCTAGCAAAGAAACGTAACTGTGTCTGTGTGAAATGGAAAAAGCCTCCTCCAGGTTCTTATCTGCTGTCATTCCATTTTGTGCAATTATGTATCATGAAAGTTTGCACTGCATGAAATTACAAGTTTTATGTACATGCACTTTTATGCATCCCAAAGATGTCACATTTGTGAGTAGTTAATTGCATGAGATCACATACGGCTTTTCTCTAGCACTGCTGAGCACTATCCTGTCATTGCCACAGGTTAGTTTTAGTGACATTTCGTTTACATGAGGCCTTATACTAGAGCAAAATTGAATGTTACCCATATTTCACAGGTAATATACCTAGTGCTCGCCAATCTTAAAACTGAGGTCCAGAGAACTTAACTGGTTAAAAAAAACCCCAACAAAACAAAACAAAACAAAAACCTGTTTTTTTTCCCTTAAAATTTGAAGCTAGTTAACAAAAGTTGTCAATTTTATTAAGGGCTGTGTGCTTCTATAGACGCCTAAGTACTGTGACCCTAAGTGACTTGGTAGTCTTATACTTAAGGAGTGGATATAATACACTCACAGCTTTGTTTCAGAAGCAGCTGGACCTCTGGTCTACAGGATTTTAGTGTTTCCCTTCACATTATGCGTCTTAACCTTAATGCCTAAGGTGAGATCCTATGCAGGTGCACCTCACTGCAAGGCAATTACTTCAAGAAAATCATAGAGGTTTAATACAGCTTTCTTTACAAGTTTCACTTCCACAATTAACTCACTGCATTATAGTGACCCAGGTCTATAATCAGAGCCTACTTTCATATATTTTATTACCAGATTATGTATCTAAAATCACTAGATGATCTTGACTGGACTTTCAGATGTCACAGGTCAAGAAATTGATTAGAACAAGCTAATAGAGACACCAGCTACATAAGCTATTGCAATCTTCACAAACCTCCTAAAATCCTGTTGGGTTTTCAAGCCTAGCCCAGCACCTCAGCCAGGATAACAGAGTCCCACAGTAAACAAACACTGCACATTTTACTATCCCAGGGTCAGCTTCAGAGGTGGAGCCAGAAACCAAGCAGAAACACCATTTCACCATCACTGCACATGTGCACATCCCATCTCATGCACAAATGCAGTCTTAATCTAAAGCAGAAGGGGCAGACAGCGCCATACATTAGCCCCTACAATTGATCTTTTTGAATGTCACCTTCTCCCAAGTGGTACACTGCATCCACTTCTATTACAATTCCTCAGCCTTGTTTCTAAGTTAGCTTTAGTGTGGCTAGTGCATGAATGCCTTGTTGAAACCTGCCTGAAACCAGGTCATTATGCAGGTTTCCAGAGCCATGTGAACTACTCCTAGCCTGCCTTCAGCACTCTGCAGAGGCCCATGCAGCCAGCATCTAGCAGACGGCCACCAACCAGTGGCTGGATAGATTGCTTCCTCAAGGGAGTAGAGGCAAGAGGTTTACCAAGCACTGATGTTTCTTCCTATAGAGCGCTTTGGAGTATTTGTACCCAGCATACTCTGGAAGCACAGATGTTCTCTTCAATTTCTCTGTTTGCTGGTAGGAATTAGCACACAGCTTTCTGAGCAGTTCATCTGTGCTGTAACACAACTCTGATCGCCAAAGTGCTCATAAATAACTGATGGGGAACAACCTATACCCCTTCAGATTAACAGAAGACCTTGATTACAGTCAAGCCACATCTAGTTCCTCTACAGCTGCAAAGCCCCTATGTTCTCCTTCACACACTGTTTTCCTTTAAAGCATTAATTCTTTAATGTTCCTGCATAAAAGTTTTCTGCTTACATTTAAACCAAGTCACAATTTTGCAGTCATCATAGGTTGTTCAATTATTTTGCTCAATAAAACAAGAATTTGTGACTGACGGAGATGACATTTTAATCATAAAGGACATGTTACATTATTGACCACGATACAACACAGAAATCCATAAGGGCTCAGTAAATCTATTTTCACTGTTATAACATGACTGAAGTTTACATTGTTTTTTAAGTAGCAGAACACATTTTCATAAATATTTTGTACAAGCATTTTCACTAAGAGCAAAGCTGATAAAGTATGTGTTGCTTCCCCAGTATTTCTAGGCAGAGCTGCTAGCTCTCCCCAAACTGATGCAAGTAAAATAAAGCTTTGGGTCAACTGCATTCTGTTTTATAAAATGCCACAGTGATAAAAGCATTTCAGAAGCATTCTCAAAGGAAGGTCTGCAACCCAGATATCTCCCTCTGGGAATGAAAATATATCACCTCTGGGGAAAAGGGGTTTCTGGATAGTGCTTTTGCAAGTTCCCAGACTTTCTTAACCATGAAACAGAAGTGATCACCAGATCTCAGAGGAAGTCATTATGGGAACCTAAGCAGGGAACTTAGAACTAATTAACCTTCACAGTCAGTGTGGTCACCTTGTAACAACACAGTCATATGACATGTTGATCACGCTGCTCATATTGTAACAGCACGTAAATGGTAATTAATGATTATCTAAGGATTTCTAATAAAGATAAAAAACCAGAAGCAAACCCCAAAACCCAAATGCAAACTCCTTGTTTGAAGAAAATTAACCTTTGTAAGGCTGAAGCTTACAAAGTTTAACTTGCCTTGCTTACATTCCGAAGCAACATAAACTAGCAAAATTAAAGAATTCCATAACCATTTTATTTCATTTTTTTAAAGCAGTTTGATAAATTATCTGAATCCTTCTCTAATCCATGTCAACTGCAAAATAAATGCTTTCTGTAAGCATCCTGTGGTCAAACAGCTCCTGTATGACCCTTTCCATTACTTCAAAACAGAAGTTATCAGCTGAAGACTAGACTGAAAAATTGCTGCTTCTGTTTTATTTAAGGTTAAGTGGTTTTACCTCCACTGCTTTTCACAACCTTTATGAATTGTGCAGTTACCAACACACTTATCAGAAGTACAAAGTGTACCACGTGTTTTGAAAGAGCAGAACTAGGTGGTTAGCTGTTTCCTGCTCACAGAACAACAATGCACTTAGCTTTTTCTTTGTCTAGCTACCAGAAATATCAAGACATGTTACAGCATCGCTGTGCCTCGTCATTTTCCTTTGTCTAGCTTTCATTAGACACACCAGCTGTGATGAAATAATCTCTTCAGTGTGCCTGAATTCTTCAGTTATGTTAAGCAAGAAAAGCATTAGGCTCAGAAATGCCAGCCAGAACACAGGCACTAAACTCTAGGCTAAGATTTAAGCAGTTAAGTCCCACTAAGAGGGAGGCCTGAACACTCCTGTGAGTATTTCCTGTCCCAAACACGGCTGGTATTCAGGTTTTCATCACTAACGTTCCCTAAGTGCCCAGAGTCTGCAAAATACACATGGTTACAGATACTTTGGCCCAGAGACAGCCTTAGCATTTTGAGCATGCCTAAAACATTAAAATTTAACATAAGAGGAGCATTCAGGTGTAGCATAAAAGAGTGCCATGCATTTTGCTTCAGGGACTGCAGAGCCCAGAAGCCAAGTGCTCTCCCTCCATGATGTGTTCAGGGAATTGCAGAGTTGCACTGGCCCTAGCTCCTTTCCTTTCAGCCCTGTCAAGCCTTCATTCTTGCCTGTATACATATCCTCTGTGCATCTATCTGTGGGCCCACAGTCTGGGATTTTGAAGTAAAAAGTTGGAACATTCACAAATTAGCACTGCAGAGATTGCTTACCTGCTGCTACCTCCCAGTAAGCCCCAAAGATTCAGTCCTCCTCTCAAAATTCAGTACAAGGCCCCTTGAGAACAACTTTCTTATGACTTACAGGTAAAATTAGCAAAAACCTCAGATCTATTTATATTAAAAGACAACTGAAACTCTGTGCAGATGTCAAGCTTCTCTGGAAGTTAAGCTATTATAAATGTAAAAAGTTAAGAGCTCCCAGTAAGGTAGAAATTTAAAGAGTTTGTAATTATGTGCTTTTATTTATTCTTCATGAGCAACTCGTGACATCATCAGAATTTTTATATATGAATCTATCCTTTCCTTGCTCTGTTCTGTTTTAGTTAATATGATGAGGGTACCAATAACATGGCAAATCTCTCAGACACTGTGATGCTAAGTACTAAATTTTAAAGAAAGTATATAAGAACTTTTTTAAAAGGCATAAACCTAGTATTTAATACACAATGACTTGTAAGTCAATGTCATTTGTCTTTCTGAGCTGACACTTTCAAAGCTTTCTTTTTTTCTGAAGTTCAGCAAGTTATTAATCATTCAGAACTATGCTACAAGAGCTGTCTTCAGTTAAGATTTCCAATTCAGAAATGAAGGTATGTTTCCTGCAGAGAAAAACTCCATCCACAACTTCCCGCTGAAAAGAGTCAGCTATTGCTATCAAGCTATTTTAAAAGGTGAGACTGTCTTCATTACTTTTGGGCATTCTAAGGAACTACTAGTTTAAGATAAGAGTGTTCATTCTTTGCAGTTGAACTGAGAAACCACAACCAAGGCTCGACAAAGCACCACAAACAGTGTATTTTGTAGGTCTGCAGTCTAGATGAAAACATAATAAAGTGCAAGGAAAAACAACAGAAGAGTCAGATTATACATCTAAGGTCAGCAAAAGGGAAACCAAGTAGATGCAAAACATGCTTGAGGAAAGAAAATACTCATTACTGTGCAACAGAAGCATCTGTGTTTTCTACTCTGTGAAGTCTGAGAAAATGATGGCTTCAGCAGAAGTCACTGAAATAGCTCACAAACAACAGAGACTACTTCCTGCAGCTGGCTAGAAAAAAGTACCATAAAATTCTGACTAATTAATTATTTGTGTGAATGGAGAAAAAAACCCCACAAAAACTATTACAGTTTTAAGCTAGATGAGGAAGAGACAGTGTCTTCTAGTTAGTATGTAATATGCACAGCATTCCTGGCAAGATGATGAAAGAATTCATAGAATGGGAATTTCAAAGGTTATTTCCAAATCAAGGAGACACTTGCCATTACAAAAGACCCAAAAATATGAAAATATGCCTGATTTCTCTAAATATACCGAGAGCGCCTCTGTAAATATACAAGGCTCTTCAAGGGTATCTCACGCTAGTGTCTGATTGCTGAAACTTTTCAGGATGCATTTAGCTATTAAATATTTCATAGTTTTTTGTTTTGTTTTGTGAGGGGTTTTTTTGATTGGTTTGTTTTTTGTAGGGTCAGTTTTGTGAGATAAAGTAGTTAAGAGAAAAACCTTCAGACATCTATGTGGATAAAGTTTTTGATATGCAGCTCTGTTCTGCATTCAGTATTGTGAAGACCTTGCAATCATAATAATTAACTAACTGCCTACATATTTCTGCATACAAATCACCACACTGAATACTTTGCTGGCTGATGCAACATTTACCACAAGGGAATGAAGTGAAAATTTGTAGAGTCAATCATTTCTGAGAAACAGCTGGCTAATAATGCATGAAAATGTTTAGGAGGCTGCACACAATACTGCAAATCTCTTGCTGAACCAAGAGATAAAAATCAATAGTGAACAGGCAAGTCACTGTTTTCCTGAGACTGTGGATGTCAACATCTGGTAGCCACCAAAAGGGGAGCTGCAGTGGCTTGATGTCTGTGAGCTGCAGCTTCTACCAAGAACAGAAACAGAGATATTTTTCCTCACCACTGCTTGTGTTGCTACCCTTGCTTATTAACATTAAATTAGTGTTTCCTCTGGGCTTTTGTTTTGTCAGGAATTTCCCACCCATAGCTGGAGCGTTGATTTTTAGTTTCTCTCTAAATTAGAGAAAAATCAAGTTACACAAAATTCTGTCTGTATGTGGTATACTGCCTCAAGTCACAAAGGAGTATGAGACCCAGGAAAAATGCTATGTTCTAAGCAGAAGGGAAAACAGGCACTTAGGATGGATTATGAGGAGAGCAAAACAGATTATTTAATGAGCTTTCAGCTTTGTAATTGTTTGAAATAGTTCAGTAAGAGCAAAGCATGTCAGGGGCGTAAGTCTCTAGGCATAATGCGAATATAAGAACATAAGAAGAAAGGGATTAAATATTTAAGTGTCTAAGCATGCAACTGAAATGACAATTTTTTGCCTTTTCAGTAGCTTTACATAATATCACAGTGATTTTCAGAATTACAAAACTTTACAGCAAATAGCAAATTCAGTTTACAAAGGGTTCACAAGTATGTCATCTTTTCCTCGTCGACCCTCTAAGTAAATTAATGCATTACCTTCATGATATCCCAAATAGCTTAAACCTGAAAGTCTCACATAGCAGTTGGAAAGTGAAAAAAAGAAGTTTCCAGGGGAAACTATATGGAGACTGCTAACTAGGCAAAACAATTGGTTAAATTGTAATACCAACAGTTCACTGAGCTTCATGCCATCAATGTTAAGAAACATAAACACACATTTTCAGAAGCAGTATCTGCTTCCATTTAATGAACCTCAGGAGGTATAGACAGACACACACAGCAACCTTGTTGCCAAAAGAGATCCTATCCATGTAGAAAGGGGATGGGGCGCAGAACAGCCTCATTCCTCCTACCACTGTCCATGATTACCTGCGTCCTCCTCAGACCTTTCAAGTGCAGACACTGGCCAGATATCAGCTGGACAGATCACAGAGCAGAAAGCACGCACCGCAGAAGCGGCAATATAAGGTCATAGACAGAATGAATGTGATACCTAATATCAAGTGGGGAGAAGAAAAAGGACCACGCTAATTTTGCTGTGTATTCATGGCACATTTAAAGAGCTCCAAACAAAAACCAGGAGTAATAGATATTCTGACAGAACTATAAGGTAATTCTACTTCATACAGGATAATAGTTAAGCTTTGTTAAAAAAACCTCAAAATTTGTTTAAATTACCCCTAGTTGACAAACTAATGCAAAGTGTACTTCTGGAATTAAAAAAAAAACCCAGACTACAACAAGTATTACAGTAAACCATTACATGCTGGACTAGAAGTGTAAAAGTGTGTCCTAATGTAACAAAGTAGTATCATGCATGTACATACGACAGAAAAGATGAAACTCCAACTTTCCAGGTTTCTTTTTAAATCTATGCTGTAAATCTATAGCTATGTTACTGAAAGCACACAAAACTGAAGTATCCTTGTAAAGTAAGTGAAAATAACATTTACCAAAGCTAGTAAACAGGAAGTCACAACCTTCATAAGAAAAGTTACATGAACAGCTAAGGAAAAGACACAAGTGCTGTCCAAGAATCTTGTACCAAATCACAGAGCAGGAATGCCAATTATACAGTGTCAGGTATGCACCTTACGTAAAGATATGCATGTCCCACCAGCAGACACTGCCAAACTGTAATGGGTGAGTGATGCTTAACTTCTAAACTTGCAATCTTTGCGGAACTGGAAGCCAGACTGGAAACAATGCAGAAGTGTTCTCTGACAATATATTTACTTCAATCCATTAACAATAACCTTGGATGGAAAACAGGAACTAAAGCTATATGAAACGACATGAAAGTTCAGCTTGCATTTACACAGGACAGAAGTGGGAAAATTCTGTTCTCTGTTAAGCGGGTTAAAAAAAATGGAGAAAAAGCTGTGATGCTACTTGACACCAACATAAAGCATAGCAAAATTTGCTAAACTAATGTCCACTTAGAATCTGTATTTCCCTCTGCTCTTATCTTCACATGAGTTTACTTAGCCCCAGGCCATTCCTCTGGATCCATAACATCAACAATACTAAAGTAGCAAACAGAAAAAAAATTCTAAATACGCTGGTTTTGGTGGGGTTTTTTATAACCTTTGCAGTAGATTGTGTAGTGCACTGTAGTGAAAAATACATGTAGAAATCAAGAAGCTACAACTCTGACTTAAAAATAAAGAATTCTAAGGCTATTATTGATCACCTTTTAGGGTGGTAATTAAATCATTAAATTACTATGATTCACAGAAAAAGCATCTACTTTGTTAAAAACAAACAAACAAACCACATTCTGTTACTAGTCCCCAGGTCTCTAGAGTTACTTACAGTTCCAGAATAAGAATGACATCTGTTTTGTTCTCATAAACATCATGCAGGGTGATCACATTAGGATGTCGAATCTCTTTTAGTATGCAGACTTCTCGCTCGATATCTTCCCGGCTTACCCCACGCCGGCTGGATTTTGTTCTTCGTTTCTTGATGAATTTTGCTGCAAACTGTTGGCCAGTGCTTTTCTCACGGCATTTTTTCACTACAGCAAACTGCCCACTAAAAAAGAAACAGAGCGGAGGGGGAGGGGAAGAGGAATCAAGGTAAGTGTTTGGCTCAAGGAAGTGTTAAGAGTATCATCTATTTACCACAGTGGGAAAAGGAGCTGTAACTGAATTACCAATTTGACTAAAGTGCATTACTGCTTTTTTATGCAATCTAGAATAATACTGGAAAAAACGCTAGCGAAGACAGAAAAGGCAAGTTAAGGTACTGCTTTAACATCACATAACCATACATACACCTACATTTCAGTGTATCTGTAAGTAAAAGATAACACCTCTGTAGATCAGTGGATTTTTGACAGTGCATTGGGGATTACTGGGCAAAAGTAATGGTTTCTGGATTTCTCCCTGTAAATGCGCGTTAAGGATAATTTTTTATTGTTCTTCTGGAAGAGAGACAGTGCTTAGTTTGTTCCAATCTACATCATCTGTCAAAATTTGCTTTATTCTGTCCTAAAGTATGGGGCTTGTTTTCTTTTGCTTGTTTGTTTTTTTGCATGTGGCAGTTTTTGGTTTGATTTTTTTTTTCTTTCTTTTTTTTTGGGGGGTGTCTGTTTTGTTGTTTGTTTGTTTGTTTGTTTTGAGATGTGTGTGCTTTGTTTCTTTTTTTTTCTTTTTTTTTTTATGATACTGGGTTGCAGGGCACTGCTTTGATTTTTAGCTTTAAAAGCACTAACTAAATACAGCAGTATCAAGAAGTACAGTTAGTGTATCATCTTAAGTAGGAAGTGTTTGAAGGTGAGAAAAATACCAAAGCACTGAGGAACAAAAACCTGTAACTGTGTTTCAAACCAGAAGAAACTTCAGGAAGCTGCTGACTCCAGCATGTTATTATTTGACACACAAGCCTGTTGCTTCCAGATGTACAGACCGGTTCAAATCAGAAATCACCAGGTATCTAATGCTGAGTTAAAACAAGCCCAGGATTTCTAATACTGCTGGTTTGCTTTTAAGTTTTCTTGATCTCTCACTGGCAATTCTGGTTTTGGTTTACTTGACTGCGTGAAGAATTTGCAAAATTATAAAATTATGCCAGTGAGAAAAATCTTCTGAAGTTAGCCTACCCTGTTAACTGAAGAAGTGTTGTCCCATAAAGTAGACTTAGAACAGTGGTTAAATCAAAGCTAAGCCTCCTAGGCTTATATCTAGGCATGTATCATTCTACCCATACCATGAAGAGGAGCTAACCTATATTAGTGATTAATTAATTACAGCTGACAAGAGATCTCTCTAGAAGATGTATCACCTGCGAAAAGGGCATCACATAATGACAAAGTGCCAAGTGGGAATCATCCAAAGCTACACATCTCATGCATGAACTAAATGCACAATACTACTTTATTACTGGAGAATGAACGCGTGCCAAATATGCCAGCAAAGTAATTAAACAATTAAGGTGTGCACAATATATAGAAAACAGAAGATGGTAAGTGATCAGCAACCATTTTATGCAATAAATGAAGATAATAAAATACTGTAAGAGAAAAACATACTCATGATTATTGAATTTAAAGGGCTGTCAGCTAAGAATACTTTACGCTGCTATGTCGCCACTGCCACCATTACTATGCTGACCTCATACAAAACCCTGAGTGATAAATTGACTTGAACTGGGACACGTAGTTGGGCAAGGTGAAAATTGTCACCTCTAGAAGGCAGGGCAAAGAGATCCTCTTCTAGGAAGCCACCATTAAGGCAGCTGCCACGGGGTGTGAGAGAAATAAACCCACAGGTAGTGAGAGAAATGAACTCTACGAGAAGCAAAACAAACAGCCTTTTAAGTTTCAAAGTTTGGTTGTATTTCAATGTTATGATCACTATTTAAACTTCACTCTTCCTTATTTCCTGGAATCAGTTTATGAATTTGTGAGATGACTTTATGCTGCATGAAAAAAATCCTTGGCTTAAACTGCCCCTCTCCTTCCCCTATTCTGCACAAAGTTGTCAAGGGCCAGGCTCAGACAGGGCTCAACACATTATTACAAACTGCACTGGACGGAGCACTGCTTTAAGCCACTCCATATCCTCTTACTCATCACATGGAGGTTGGAAGACCTGCTTCACTTGCATAGACTTGGTTAGCTAGTGATATCTGAGACGCTCTAGGACACCTAAGACATTGACATGGGACTCGCAGATGGTGCACATGACCTCTGAAAGATGGGTGTCATCCTAAACTAGCAGCAGAGGGCTAGACCAACCCTCTGCTTGGTCCACACCAACTCTTCCTGAAACAAGGGCTCTGGGTCTGATCTCCAGGGTCTGAGCATTTTTGCACTGTGGACAGCAGACCAGAGTGGTAGCATGTGCGCTGAGGTATTTGCACTGCTGCCGAGAACACACACAGTCTTCTGGCCCTTGTTTATGGGAGGGAAAGGAGCAATTCACTCTCTTCCGCAGAACATGCACATCTCCACAGAGATATGCAGCTTTACATAAAAAGCAATCAGCTTTTCAGACAGTTCCCAGTACCAGAGAAACTGCGAAGTCAGGCAGCAGACAGATGTAGGCATCACCACACACTCAACAGCTACTTGAGCTCACAAGCCATAAGGAAGTAAAAAGCCATTGCTTGCATTTTGGCCACCTGGCTGGCTTTCAGGCTAGAAGCCTGAACTGCTTGATAGAGTAAGAAAAATATTTCCGCTTATGATTCATCCATAGGCATGAATGCTACGTGGCTAACCACTTAGCAATGCTCACCTCTTAAGTCGGGCAAAACCTACTTCTTCATTTAAAGAAAAAAACACCGCACAAGGCAAACCAAACAAATCCAAACAACAACAAACTCCAAAAGACTAAAAACCAAAATTACTGCTAACATCACCGCTGGAGAGTCTGGGACTGCAAAATAATTCTGAAGTACATTGACACACAACGCATTTTGACATCCAAGAAGATTTAAATATAAAAGTTGACTGTGATTAAGTTACATATGTTTCACTGACAAAGCACGTATCACTGACTTCTGGATAATCCTGGGATTAGAAATTCCAATCTTTAGCCCATGGTAGAATTTTTCTGCACTGAAGAGAGTAATACATTTTCTAATTACTTTCTAAATAAAAAACATTCCACGGGTGTTTTTAAATACGCACTGTAGACCTGTAACCTAAAGAAAGATGACTTTTCCATAGTACTATTCATATTTGAATTACATCATTCCCCAAAGCCACTTCATGCTTCAGATGCCCTTATGGCTGAGGCTGTTTAATCATACTTTTGGCAATGAGTGAACTATGATATTAGAGCATGAAGCTGACCTACTGAAACAAAGTGGACCAGGCAGGACAAGCAGATCTCTCCTTCTCTTCTGAGCTAAGCAGCTTTATTTTTTCAGTCTTTCACTTTTTTCTCCCACTACAACTACCTGTTTGAAGGATGTCCTATCTATTACAGTTCAATATAAACGTGTTATTGGAGACCAATACATTGTTCAAAACCATGCAACTTTATAGATTGGTACCATTGACAGTTTTTTAGGATATTAGGCTCCAGAAATCTTTGACATTTTTCAAGGCAGCAAAAAAGCTATCAACTAACAGGTCGCTAGACTAAGTGTCAATCTTTTATCAAATAACCTTACTGTTGTCTGTTGTGGCATTCAGCACATAACCCCACAATTAGTTGTTTGTGATTAAATGCTGTACATGCAGATGACGCTTAAACTGCAATCAAAGGGGCTGTTTCATGCCTAGGATCCCTAAGACACACCATTTTACAACTCCCCTGTTTTAAAAGCAGGAGAAGTGTAAATCAACAGGTATTTATTGGGCTTTAACACACAGAACTGCAGTGACAAGTTGTTGTGAGTCAATTCTGTATGGGCTAACACATTTATACCCAGCAATATTCTCCCACAGATCCTACAGTTTCTGATCTAGCATTCATTCATACAGTGTGTTCAAAGCCAGAAAGTCCTTCAGTTTTTTAAGATCCCTTGTTTTTGAAGGTGATTGTCATTTAGGAGACAATTACACTGAAAAATAATATAGAAATAAATCACAAATTCACACTTAATAAAATATCTGAGATTTTTTTTTTTTTGTTTTCCACATGGCAGAATCAGGTTAAACAGTGCAGCAAGATGACAGCTTGATGTTAGAACAAATACTTCAGTTAATAACAGTAATTTGTTTTGTGATCTTGTAATTCTTACTCAACCAGCAGTTAATTACTATTCTAAATCTACTGTTTTTGGCACACTTGTCATGATATCTCCACATTCAGTGATTTTCCAGTCTTGCTTCAGAACAAGTACATATCTCCATCTTTTTTCCAAAAGGACCTCACCAAGTCCTTTCATTTTTTTCCAGAAAGATGATCACAGTGACTAGGGATGGCAGACACCCTGGATTCCTCCCCACTCCCAGCCTTCTGCACCAGCTCTTCCCAGCTAGATACCTTCTTTAAGGACTAAAACTCTTGCCCCAAGAACCCTCCAAGCTGGACACAGAGATACTCAAGTAATCCCCACGGACTATTTTTCTATTATTTATTGTCACAATAGGGCAAGCATAGGGGAATTCTCCATGCTGTCTTCTGAGGACTACATTCAAAAGAGAAAGTTTAATGGGAGCAGGGGATAAGAATAAGGAAAAGGTGTTATACTGACATCAGAGTGATAAAATACCTTGGTATGTTCCTGACACTTAGGCTTTTTTCTTCCTAGTTTAAAAATTAGGCGTTTACTACTCAAATCTGAAAATGCGCTATATTAAGATCCAACTGCTTTTACTATTTGTCTGACTGCCTTCCTTTTTAAATATTACACTAATCCAACAGAAGAAGGCTTACATAATACAATTAATTAGCCTGTGAAAGAAACTGCGACTATCATACAGCTACTTGTTTCCCCCAATGAAACCATTACTAGCAGACTGCAGATACCTCTGTCTTTTCTCAGAGATGGGCAGCAAAGAAGGCCAACTGAGCAGACGACCTCCACCCCCAGCAGCACCTCAGAATCAGTCAGCTCCATCACTCACCATTGCCACCCACGTACCACTGCCTGTCATCAAGGGCATTTGAGCCACTTCTGCCAGTAACGCTGTCTCTCACAAAACTCTCCAGTGAGGTAGCAGTACCTGAGTCTTTTCCAAAGGAAAGGAAAACTTTTCCACAAACTGTGAAGGGCTATAGCTACATTAAATCCCTCTACATCTTCTAAATCAAACAAAACAACATTTTCACTTCAGCTGCAATGCCAAATTGCAGGCAACCTCTTTCCTCTCAGTCCTCTCTCCCTCTTTATGGTCTTGCAAAAGACAGTGTACTTACAGAGACACTTGAGAACCTCTCTTGCACAAATGTTTACAATACTACAGCTGAGAGTCTCTAGCACAAAGCATTACACTTGCACCATTGAGAAGATAAGCTATTATCCCCATTAGCAAGGTGGTGTAAGCTGTGTTTAATAGGCTAATAGAGCACTCCAAGCAGATGCAAATGGAAAGTGGTAACATTTCACGGGTACCACCCTGAAAAGACATGTCTTATGGAGTAGCAGCACAAGTGCTAGCTACCAGCATCGCATCTGCAAAGAAAAATCTTCATGGATCTTCATAAAGAAATTGGCATACTCTATAAAAAGGTATCTTGGCAGGTAGAGCTTCCTTAAAAGCACATACATCTTTTCCCCATAGAGGGCATGTTAAGGAACATGCCCTTTCCCCAAATCACATTTTTAATTTTGAGCCAACCAAAGATTATAGGCACATAGGGAATGAAAGCAAGACGGACTGATAAGCTTGTATCATATTTGTTTAGGCTCTGAAAATCAGAAATACTTGCATGGTGCTCACAGTTTTTGTGCTCCTCCCCTTGACCTGCAATGTTTAATTTTCTAGCACTGACGCTGAGATTACCAGAAGTGCTGTTCAGCCGCCAGTCCTTCAAGCACTGAAAAGCTTTGAAAAGACATGGCAAACAACATTAAGATTTTGAGAACACTGCAGGATAGCTGTTACCTGAAGGATATATGGATCCTGGATAGATAATTAGGCTGGGGGTTATTTTTTGTTTGGTTGGTTTTTTTGGTGTGGTTTTTTTGTTTTTGTTTTTTTTTGTTTTTTTTAACAGCTCTGCCAAAGCAATTTTCAATGTAAGTAACAAGCACTTCAAGGGCTGACACAGACACACATCTCACATCTCGCAATTGACAGTGGAGCCGTCTGCTTTGTGTCCATGGAGAAATGCATTTTCCCAGTCCACAGTGAATCTAAGTGTCAGCACTCAAAGTACTTGACCACTCTGTCACATGAAGGATCACCTAATTACTTGGTAGGATAACGAGCCACAAGCACCTGAGGCCTATTTATCACTGTAAACATGTTTCAACTGCACATAAACACTTGTTATAAGTAAGGGCACACTGGTCATAGCACAACAGAAGTAACTTCGAAATACACACAAAAAAAAGCAGTACTAAACTGGTGAAAGAGGAGTTAAATGTGATACAGCATATAAGCTAAAGAGAAAATACTCCTCAAATCCTATGAGTGAGTAAACAGGAGGCTAAGCCAGCTGAAATCTGATGGTGCACTAAAAAGATCATTGTTAGGAGAGGTCTTTCCCAACTACTATTAATACAGGAAAACAAATATAAGAACTTAATCAAATTTGACCATGAAACTATAAACAGTAGAGTGCTGCAAGTACAAACGTAAAAGAGTAACACACATAATTTTGCAGTACATTCCAACATGTATGGAGTTTAAATCAAACTGCAATTTATACCTGCTTTATCCGTAAAATGTATGCTGATACATTTTCCTTTGAAATATTCTGGAATAGCAGCAAAGCTGAAAAGAGCAAGGACAGCAAGGAAAGGGAAGTAAAGAAGAAAATCTGGCAGACATATAAAGCAAACAAATGTACTGACAACCAGTATTTCTTAATTTCCAAGTTTCTTGTTATTCATAGATATGTTTATACACTTACAGACTCTGTGCCTCTTAAATTTCCTTCACCAGTTTCTGACTTAGAGGTATTCTGGTGTCAGATTACTAAGTTTCAGAAATACCCTGATCCCATACACTGAATCATATATCCATATTCAATATACTGACTCAATCTATATGATGCTTCAATAGTTTGAAATATTTGATGTATTCATACTGAAAGATAAAAATTTAAAGCTATTTACTGAAACATCCAAAGCATAAAAAGGACTTCTTCCCTTATATAATATTTTAAGAAAACAAACAAACAAACAAAAACAAACAGAAGCCCAACTTTTAAAATCATCTGTATTATTATTATGTAAAATACTGCCAGCTGGAAAAAACACTGCATTACCAGCTACCATTTTCTGTCTGTATAAATCAACTGAAACCTCTGTTGTACTACCTATTCAAACATAGTTCAAACAGTGTAACTGTAAACTTATTAATGAAATTAATAGAAAGATTGTGCCTGTAACAGATGGTATCACACAATGAAGCAGTCAGAATTTGAGGTTTCAAACACTGTAAAAAGCAGGTGGTCAAAGTTAATGTTTTAAACATATCCATATACTAAACTACCTATCATAACCTTGTACAACTGAGGTCATGTTGCAGAACAGACCAGAAAGCAAAGAATCACAAACGTAGGGTATTTGTCCAAGCTGTTCTTTTCTCCAGCATTTTAAAGCTTGTGCCTTATACTTTTGTGGTTTGATTATTTTAAAAGCTATCATTATGCATTTCAACTATGCATTTATCTCCTGGAGAAATCCTCTTGTACTGTTAGCCTCAGCAGATTACACCAATGAAAACAGAGGTCCCTATTGCTCTGCAGCTTTCTGCAGTTTCATCAGGCTGCTAACGTACATCTCTATATGTTTTCAAGCTTATAGGAAAGTGATTTTCAATCTCTCTGTTGTTTTCTTAGAAACCCAGAAGAACCAGTAGTCCTAAGGGAGGACACAGATAAAGTTATTTATCACTCTGTTATGGCAGAGCACAAGGAAAATACCATGCTGTTTACAATTTCTTATTTCTTATGTGCTTCGTATCACTCAAAGTCCTACATGGAGAATGAGAGAAATGAGAGGCAGAAGCGGACACAAGACTTGGACAGACTATTTCTTTGCCTTTGTACATGTATGCACGTGTATCTAGTGCTGAATTGAAGACTATGCTGCAAAGTGTCTTCACAATACCAGTTTATCATAGTATTACCCCACTTTCAGGTCCACACATTTAAAAAGGGCAAATGATCAACGGGGTGAGCAGCTTTGCCAAGACTCACTACACAGACAGTTTTCTATATATGTATTCAGTCAAGATGGCATCTCACTGAACGCAGCTGTCCAGAATAGCAATTATTGTTAAGCACCAGCAGATTAATCAGATGGTTCTGGCAGGCTCATAGAAAAGGGGATAAAGAAAGAGAGCTAGGTTTGGAACACTTTCAGTGTATTGCATCCACATGTTGCAAGTGAGACAGTACACCAGTATGCACCCTCCCACGGCTTTCTCAACACCCTCAACTAAAAGAAAGCGGCTATTTCTGGCTAATAGACCAGAAAGTAAAGAATCACAAATGCAGGGCATTTGTCCAAGCTGTTCTTTTCTCCGCATTTTAAAGCCTGCGCCTCATATCTTTGTGGTTTGGTTATTTTAAAAGACACCATTATGCTTTTTAAAGTCAGAGAATTTTTTAAATTCAGAGAACTATGATGAAGTTTTTCCAGCACAGTTAATGTCAAATAAGTTAAACTGTTAGACTCTGCATGCATGCACATGTGCGCATACATTTACCGAGCTGAAAAGCACCCACAAAACTAGTACAGTCCATCATACAAAGATGATGGAAAGTGGATCCTATGTATCAGCAATTTGACAGTTAACTTCTACTGCAGATGACTGAATAATTGTTCACATTTAGAAACAAGAAGTTTAGAAAAAATGTAGTCTCATGATTAGGCTTTATTTGTGAAGTAGAACAAAGAACAAGTTAAAGAAAAACAAAATCCAGCTCTTCCCATCCCCCCATTTACATGCAATACATGTAAAAGCTTTCACCCACTCTGCGTACCCAAATATATCAGAATCTCTCTACAACCATGACCAGAGCACTGTAGGAACAGGATACAAAACAAAATATGACTACATAATACTTTGTTTATAATTTATTTTATACACACTATGCTGAGAGCTAGCAGGTAGACATTTGATACATTCTATCTTTGTAAGTGGTAACTGAGTTACTGTCCTTGAAAAGAGCTCTAATTAGTAGCCTAGGAACCCTGAAAAGAAATTAGGAGAGTCAAAAAGCTTGCAACATTTGTATCCTGCTGATGTACTTTGCCTGAAGGCTAATGGACAGCCCTTGCCAAGTATGGCTGCTATGTAACCAAATGAGAGTGCCGTCCTGTCTTTTACCCCAGGAGAGCGCCTTCACATTTTTTCGCTTAAGGAAGGCTTTGTTCCATGACAGGGCTCTAAACTCAACACGACTTCAGCGCACAAAATGTGTTTTCACTGGGTAACACTAGATCTCCCCACGAAGTTGCAAATTTAACTGCTCTGCGCGATTCCCAAGTGTTGGCATACAAGAGCAGGGAAAAGAGCGGAAGGAATTATGAAAAACAAAGTGAGAGGCGCTTTATTGCTTGCTTCAACATGAAAAGACTTTAAAAAGACAGCAGCATCAGTTTTGTTTGAAACAGAGGCCATTTGTATTTTCCTTATGTAGTCTACCTCTTGATATTTAATTAGATGTGCCAGAACTGTGGTTTACTTCACCACTTCAAAAGGATGTTTAGGTTAAGTACTTGAGTCACAATACATCACACATTACAAGTACAGGAAAAAGTAAATGCTGTTCAAGAACATATTAAATTATAAACAAGCATTAGAACAGAAACATGTATAACAAATTTAATATGAGCAAATCACATGAAGAACATCACCTCTGAAGACTTTATCTGCACTGAACATGAATTTGTCTCTAGAGATACAACTGGTCTTAGTTCAAAATAATGAGAAAGAATAATAGAGGAGTTATAGTGAAGAATGGAAAGCTCTCTACAAACCAAGTCAGCCTTTTGTATACAGAATACTTCAACAATTATTTATTATCTAAACTGAACTGCCACATAAAGCATGTAATTGTGAGACACTGTCAAGGCTTACCAGTGCATTTCGTCATTATTTAAAAATATTGAACAACAAAGCTTACCCAAGACTTTGAATAAGAGTTAACATCTGTAAGCTCAAATTGGCAGACTACAACTCAATAGTGCAACAGAGATTTCAGTAAGTCCTTCAAAAGTTCCCTGCTCAGTAGAAAGAGGCATTTTAAAGCCTATGCACAGTCCTTAAGCTTTATTTCTGAAGCTGCCCAAGTTGTGTGTTTCAACAGACTACATCAGCCTTAAATTAAATTTTATTGCTTTTTCATCTTTAAGGGAAAGAAAAAAAATCCTATGACTCAATTTCCCTCAATTTAGATAACTGCAAAAGGAATTTCAGTTCTGTTTTCCCAGGTGATTTTCAGATTTCTTAAAGCATTAAAAATAACCCTTATAATTTTCTTTTCATATCCAAAAGATGGATTCATGCAATTCAGGTGCAAAATAAGTGGAAGAAAAAATCCCAAACAGCCCCACACATGAAACCATTATAGCAGAGACAAGCCACAGAGGAACCCCACACAAAAAGTTATGTGAATGTTCAATCTTAATCTTGATGGATACTTTAGCAGATTTAAGCATTCACACAGAAGTCTTGAAACTGTTTCTCTTTTCAGCACAGATACAATAGAATCATTTTGAGAAGCACTTGAAAACTGCTGGAAATAGCTTTCATCTGTTAAATGTAATAATGCGTCTGCTTTCCACTGAAGACCTTTGAATAAAATGTTCTATTGCTTTCAACATACAGCTGCAACCATCCCATGAGTTTATTCCACCTCCTGATTAGAAATAATGGCAGAGGCAACAAAACCATCAAGTCCAAGATTTAAGAGAGTTTGGAGCAAGGCACCTCCTACTACATACCCTTCTTTCCTTTCTTCTACCTTGATCATGAATTGATTTCCTGGTTACAACACGTGATAAACGAGGCTTGCTGTCACTAGGCGTCCTACTATGGCAACATGATGAGACACTGTCCAGTGAGCACCACTCATTTTGCTGCACTGTTAGTCTTTCTCGGTGAAAGTTTTACAGAACAAATGAAACCCCACTTGTATGCCTATTGGCTTTTTAAAAACTCTAATTTTTGATTAAGCTGCACAGTTTCATAGGCTGTTTATCTCGGGCGTTTACCATCTTCAACCCTCTTCAACCTATTCACTATGCTGTTTTAATGAAATTGAAAGACTTCATTTAATTCTTTTCAGAACTGCCAGCCTTCTGCATTTATTTTTCTTGCTAAACCCTCTTAATTTCAGATTTTTATGATCTCTGCCTTTTCCTTCAACCTCAGCACTTTGAAGGCCACCTCTCCTGTACCTCACTAGATCTAGGTATTTAAGCCAGGCTGTCTAAAACTTCAAAAAATTACAAATTCCTCCTCACTCCTTTGAACTCTGCTCTCTTTTTTATTGCTTTTCCCTGTCCTTACACATTCACCTGACCTCGGCGGGATGGCCAGGTACTCAATCCCTCCCTCAGCCTCTCCTTGGAGAGACTTCTTCAAATAACTCTCTTCTGCAAATCACTTCTTCTGCAAATCACTCTCTTGCTGCATATACTATGTCCTGAACACAATGGCTGGTTCGGTTCCAACTTGCCTAGCTTACCTTTGCAATAAAATGGCAGAGCACACTGAAGAAACACACTCTGGGGACAGGGGGATTGGGTAGGGAAGAACTACCAATCCTGACAATTGCACTTCCTTTCTGAATTAAACAGAGTGCTGCACCCCAAACATGCATTCATACTTCCCCGAGCACCTATAACACTCAGTACAGCCTATTTATTATCAGAGAGAAACAGTCAAAACCTGTTAAGGTCTCAAGTATGGATGTAAGAAATGGGTGGAGCCTCCGCATGTTCAAAACCAAATTCCTTACTATAATCTAAATAAAGAAATAACAGTAAACTGTGCATTAATAATTTAAAGCTTATATATATCTTACATTTAAAATATCCCACAAATCTATTCTTTTTCGAAGTTACTCTCGTTTAGATAGCTGAGTAACACTTTTGTTACAATTGTTTTAAGGAACAAATTAAAAAATTGTGCACATCTAAATTTAACTTAAGAGCTAAGTGGCAGATGGCACATCATGTGGTTACCCATCAGTCTGCAGCATTGGCAAAAGGATTAATCTGCAAATCCTGCTGCATAACCAGCATCAATATAGGAAGTATCTACACTCTGAGCGCCTGTACTATCCCCTCCAGCTCATTAGGGAATGGTATTTCAGCAGGAAATTCTTGGACATTTACCCATTTGCTTTTGAGCCCAGGCCAGTCACTTTTAAGTACTGCCCAATTAACAGTATAAACCATTTGAAGTCCCAGTGTTTGACAAGACGTTTCACTTCCAGGAATACTATTACATATGGGTTTCACATCTCCTTTCTAATTCCAAACCGATACTCTTCCAAGAAGCAAACACAAATTTCCACTGGTTTGCTTTAGGTTTTTAACCTCCTTTCTCTCCCACTTCCAATTATTCCAAATAGTGGTATCAATAGTCTCACCATAGCTGAACTAAATGGAATAATTATCCAAAACCACAGCAAATTAAATTCTCTTTTGCTTACTGCAAACGGCTCCAACTTATAGCAACTACATATTTCTCAAAAGTAACTCCAAAGACAGAAAGGACTGGGGCATTCGTATGCTCTCTAGTCTCAGTACATAGTACAGATTCGATAGCTGGAGAGAGGGGAGAGAGAAGAGTGACAAGATTTTTGTTTGTTTAACTACTTCTACCCTTCTATCCTTATCACTTTCTAATATAACACATAACTCTCCAAGTCCCCTCCTTCCAGAGAAAACAGACCTCATGACCTAGCAACTCAATCTATGCATTTTTACATTGAAACATAAAAATGTCTCAACATGCTGAAGATCACTGATCTTTGTTACTTCCGGTACTGGTTTTGTTTAACATGCAAGTATTTAACTTTAGGATTCCGTTCTGCAACACCAATCACAGTGTAGTTGTGGAGATCATGGATGAAAACCACAGGCAAATCCAGCCACTTTGCTCCCTTCACTAAAAACACAGTGTTCTCTTCCTTCGGTTGGATTCTTAAGTGCTGTTGTGCAGCACTAGAGAGATGGCAAATTTGGAGCATGACTGCTGAATAATTACATGGTCTCAGGTTAAGCATGCATTTTATTCACATGAGTGCTCCTTGTGGAACAAGTATGAGGTTTCCAGTTAGACTTCCAGATGGAATTTGAGAAGAAGGAGAAATGTCAAGTCTTTGGATTGCTGATTGGCTAACTCTTTCAGAACCTGAAAATGAGAAATAACAGTAGATCACTAAAATTAAAAGGCTTGCATCAAATTAATAGAAGAAATAAGCCCATCATGATTTTATTGATCTATTGGCTCTCTTGAATTGTCTGAAAATAGCAACACCACTACCATCCTTTGGATATTCATCCATTTGCATTCCAGATTATTAATGGTGTCCACTTCCTCTCAAAACCCACTTTATTTTCCTTGCACAATTTTTAACATCCTTTCCATCTATAAGTACTTACATTGACTCGTTATGAAAAAGCCAGCAATATGCATATAGTTAGAAAAGAGTATTAAAAGCTTCATGTTTCAGTGTTATGCTGCTATACAGACAATACCAGGTTTTTTATGCCTACAGGCAGTTGGACTGCACTTCTGAAGCAGAGAAATGGATAAGTGATTTCTAGATGTCATCCTATTTAGCTTTATACTTTATATAAACCAACTTATTGTTAAAAATGTTTTATTTTTCTAAATGCTCTAGATCTGTATTTTATGATAGGTATAAAAATTATTGTTCCTAAAGAAAGATTAGGGAAGATGTAGCAATCCAGACGTAAGGTAATTTGAACAAGAGAATCTCTAGAGACAGCAGCACGCTGCAACATCCAGAAATTACCTAAATCCCATGATCTGGGATTCAGACTTTTATAAATATTAACACAACATTTAGGGGCTATGTTCCTTAAGTGGCAAGTGGTGCCTCATTTTCTCTTCAAGTTATACTTGGGATGAAAGGCTAATCTTCTGCATTGCCAGAGAAAGCAACTTGCTTATACACAGCAGGACTGTGCAATGCCGCATGTGCTCAGGTCTGTCTGAAGCAGCAGCTGTCTCTTCATTATCTACTGGGGGCACAGAATGTCTTCTTCACTCTGGATGCACTTCATCAAATTCATGTTGTGCACAGTAACTCTCTTCTGTAAAGTCTACCCTAACAACACATTGACTGCTTACAGACAGTACTTTGAAATGGTCAGAAGTCCACAGGCATAATTTGATAAACTTCATGAAAGCTATGAAAACCATTACACTGAACAAAAGGTTGGACACTTGTCATGGTTTAAGCCCAGCTGGCAACCCAGAACCATGCAGCCACTCGCTGTTGTAGCAATGAAAATACTTTCATCACTACAAGCAATATATTCAATGAATATCAACATTAAGAACAAATATAAACAAAAAAGATGAAAGAAAAAAACCCCAACAACAAATAACCTGGTTGCAAGTCCGTATCAGCATTACTAAAAAGAGTTGTTTCCTAAAATCCAGCTTCTGTGCCAAAACAGAGAGCTTTTTTCTAAGTTTAGTTTTGACTAACAGGATGCCAGGAGATTTGTCATTCAAAATAGCTGTGTATTTATAATCGCTACCATTGCATCGAAGAGTTTCACTTTCTACAGTAATTCATCCAGTCTACAAAAGACTTGCACACATCAATTCCAGCTTTCAGCACTGCAGCTCCTTCTAAAACAGAGGAAGAGTTAAGACATCAGAATAAAGTCACAGAGACATCCACACAGCAGTCACTGCAAACTGCAGTTGAAACCCTATCTGCCTGTTACAAGGGCTGAGAGTAATGGAGTGTACAAACTGCAGGAAACATTTAGAAATGATGGTATGATGGTCGTAACTGAAGGTCACTTCTGTAGACTTCTGCACTGAAGAACTGAAGGTTGTCATGCACAACCTGGCCTTTCCCCCTTCACTCTCTTGCTTTACATATTATGGATATGCAATACTACACCGGAGACAAAACAAGTGGGACAACTTGAGGACACTTGTTTAAGGGATGAAGTGTGCCTCAACACAGATTCAAAATAAAGCAACAACTTCTGAATTCACAAATGACTTCATAAACACAGCTTTATCAAGAGTGTTCTTGCAGAAAGGTGGTATTCCCCAGTTAGAGCTGGCAAACAAGAGAGTAGTACCCCTACAGTGAGCACTGTTCGAGTCCGTTCCTCAGTCATGCTCTGCTCCAGGGGAACAAATGAACAAGGGATTTGTGCTTCTTCCTCATTGCTAGCACCAGCAGTATACTCCCTAGATTCAGTTCCTTCATTTTGCCTCTAACTCAGGACCTTCTTGCATCCCAGCTGAAGATAACCAAGGCCCTGGAAAAAAGCAGAAGCAGTCACGCAGTGGCATTTCAGTATTTCCAATAAACCTTCTCTGCATATCACTTCCCCCTCCATCCTTTGAGAGGCATTTTAATGTACTCCTTTGGCTTTTATGAATTCCTCAAAAATAATGCAAGAAATCCACTTCCTATTAACTCTTTATTGTAATAGATTTCAGAAGCTTAGACAGAAGTATTCTTGACATGCCCGAATGATGCAAAGGGTTTGTCCTGGGTTCAGCAGTAGCAGTCATTTTTCTCCTTCTTAGTAGCTGGTGCAGTGCTGTGGTTTTGACTTTCAGCCTGGGAACAGCGCTGATAACACCGATGGTTTTAGTTGCTGCTCAGTAATGTTTGCTCTGACCAAGGACTTTCTGAGTCTCATGCTCTACCAGGGAGGAGGGGAAGCCAGGAGGAAGCAGAGACAGAACATCGGACCCAAACTGACCAAAGGGGTATTCCACACCACAGCACATCATGCTCAGTATTATAAACTGGGGCAGTTACTCAGAAGGGCTAGGTCACTGCTCAGATCAAGCTGGGTATTGGTTGGCAGGTGGTGAGCGGTTGTATTCTCTTCCTTTGTTATTTCCCTTATCATTATTATTATTGGTGGCAGTAGCAGTGGTTTGTGTTATACCTTAGTTACTGGACTGTTCTTATCTCAACCTGTGGGAGTTACATTCTTTTGATTCTCCTCTCCATCCCTCCAGGAGAGGGGGGAGGAAGTGGAGGGGAGTGAGCAAGCAGCTGCGCGGTTCTGGATTGCCAGCTGGGCTTAAACCAAGACAGGGTTTTTGATTAATTTAACTCTGCATCAAAGCTCTCTTTGGAAAGTTTTAGTCAGATCTTTCTTTACTGCATGGTATTCTAATTAAAAAAAAAAAAAAGCCTACAAGTGACAGGCTGCCTTATGGAAGATGCATTTGTTCTAGATACTGTGTATTTTTGCACACAGAAATAAATGTCAGACAATCCTGAGGTATTTCACTTCACAAGCTACAGCCTACTTTGATCTTTGATTTTCAAGATATAGACTTTTCAAGTAAAAACTTTAAATATTAAACTGCACTAATTGCAGGAATTTTCTTGTAGCTACTGCCTTCTTGACAAAGATGTATTCACCATGAAAACAGATAGAAATGACTCAATCTCCAGTAACACAAGCAAAGCTGCAACTTGTTTTTACTGCAACCTTTGTGACAAATCCAGCTGCAAGGGGCATTTTATTTTGGCCCCAAGAACACAAATTCCATTTATGCATTTCTTTCCTTTTCCTGTCAGAAAGCAGCATTCATTTGTATGAGTTGCACCTACTGGAAACATTACCTGGAGCAAAGTTTCTCTTAGCAGGGAATGTTATTGTTTCTTTCACAGAAGCACGGATCTGTCATAAACCCCATTATGTTGGATGACCACGTGCCTCTTGACAGCTCTCTGCACGCCACTCCCCACCCTCTGCCAGTGAAATGGTAAGCACCCTGCCTTTCCAACCACAAGCCACCAGCTTTTCAGCTCAACACAAATTGTCTCAGGGAGGCCAGCACAATATGCTCTCCCCCAGTGTCATGCTTCATTTTGTTCCTTTTCATGTTAAAATGGCAGACAAAGAAAAAGCACTCTGATGGGGGGTTTCTCTCTGCTCTTTACACGGGGAAACATCAATGAGGAACTACAAGAGGGCAAGAGATCAAGTGTGGCAGTGCATTTGCCACAGCTGACCTTGCAGAATAGTTTGTCTAAGAACAACAAATTTTAGTTGCCCTTTTTCATTCTAGGGAAAGAGTTCTTTTAAGAAGGGCTTACTGTACTTGGTAAGAAAGTCTGTGCTGATAGAAGCAGAGTCTGGCAAGCAGCATTTTCTTGTTTCACCTCCAGGAAAGGTCTCACACCCAGCCAGAGAAAGCAGCAGCAGCTCCTCCTTAGGTCAGCCCTTGAATGCAGCTCCATGAGGCTGGGGCACAGCCCAGCGTTTGCAGGAAGGCTCCCCCCGAGTCCATGAGGTCTCACTAACCTCCCTCAACACCACTGTTTCTGCTTTTCAGTCACTCAATATGCAAACCCCTGAACTTCAAATCAGACTTGTTCTCCCCCTACCTCACAGGGTTTCTTAAACTATTCTGGCTGTTCACACCTGAATTTGCATCTGCAGAGCAACAGTTGTGTGTCAAAGTCCCCCTTCCCTCACAGGCCAGGTGCTTCTCACACTCACTGTGAGAGCTGCTTTGGCATCGCAGATTTCTCAGGGCTGAATGCAGACAATGTGCCAGAAGGAAAACAGATTGGGGATGGGAGATGGAGGGATGAGGAGGAGAAGAAGGCAGAATAAAATGCGACTGCCAGAAGTGGAAAAAGCTCTACATCAACAAATGCTCCCTTCCCATTTCCAAGATCGACACCAGTGAATTTTTTCTCGCAATTAATGAGTTTGCACAGGTGTTACTCCAAATGTAACCATAAGACTGTGTAGCTGCCAGAAACAATGCTGAAGTGATAGTGTGTTGATGGTGGCAGAGACAGAGAGCAGAGCTCAGCTGCCACAGTGCATGGTAACTACAGCAGGGTTGGCAATCAAAATTCAGCTTGTAGGCTTGACATGGAAATCTGTCCAATAGAACGGGGAATCCCCAAACACCTTCCCATCTGAAACTGTACAATCACACCAGAAGAGTCAGACACAGCCATGAGCCTTAGATCTTTTATAACATCTCACAGGCTTTAATTCACTGTCATTCTCGATGCACTCACTAGGTACGGCTTAAGATATGTACTGCTCTTCTTGAAAGCTCTCTTAAAGCATGCAAATAACAAAATCCCACTCCAGCATCAGATAAAATTTATCTCAATCTTCGTCTCAAAAGAACATTTGAGTAAACAAACTGAAATCCTGATAGGTGTGTGGGTTCAGGATTCCACTCGTTAGTGAACAGAGTAAGTACAGGCACTGCTTCAAGCAACCTTTGTCAGACACACAGACAGAAACTGTCTTCACAGTGAGTACAAACTCCTCCCAACAAAGGCTCTTCAAAAGGCCACATCTTTTTGGAAGCTGTAACTCAGTAGCAGTTGCACCAGGAAAAGAAGTTACCGCGCAGCTCTAACTTCTGCCACACTATCATCTCAACATGGTGCTAAAAGAACATGGTTTATCAGAGACAGGAACGTGATAGTAAGATGAAGCTAGATGACGGAATGGCTTGAAGTGGCACCCACATGAAAGATAACATGATTTCTGCAGAGTAGGCTGCAGATGGTACTGCTAGCACTACCTGAGCACAAACACAGACTTCTCACGACCACAAGTACAGGGGGTACTGGAATTATCGTGAGGACAAGGGACACTGCTCTCTTTCAAAGACGTTACAGAAATCACATGGAACTAGACTGCCACCAAGAAAGTCATCTTCTGGCCTCACATGATTTTTCATGCTATGATGCTGAAACTCTTTTCCACATATGCCTCATAATTAGTGGAAGAAACAACCTTCAGTCAACACCACCACAGTAGCACAAAGAAGGTCAACACTGAAGTTCTAAGAATCAAACCAGGGAAGGTAGCAGCTTTTTCCAATTCTAAAGCTCTACTCCAAAGTTAAAGCCCATGTAAGCCACACATTAAATAAACATGTTAAGTAAATCAGGTGAGCACATAAAATTAATTTAAAAGCAGTGCTATGAAGAACAACAGGGGACTTGTCTACGTAATTTATTATCAATTTATAATTTTCCCTACTCAGTCTTCCGCAGTATGGAAAAAAGTATTTTTTCCATAATTTAGTTTAACTGATTCTCATATTAATATCATATACTTCACACATATTTGTTGGGCTGAATTGCTAGCACAGTGGCAATTCTGCAGCATGTAGTGTGCTGCAGAAAGGGTCTCTAACATGTTCCTCCTCTGTCTAGAAGTGAATCTGTTTAAAAAATGTGCACATGGTACCTACCCTCCTGCATGCCCACCTACCTGCCCTTGTTGTCATGATTCTTCCTCAACTCATCTCACAAAATCAAGGTTTTCTTCTAGCATTAATGCTCAATGTTCCACTTTAAAAGGTAATTAAAAAACAGTGTTCACACCAGTCATGGAAGAAAGTGCTACCGCATGTCCTAGGATAAAATGGCAATCAGCTGAAATTCTTGAAATGAGCCAACATTGCCCTGTATCCTGCAACCAGAATTAGAAAGACAGTATTGTAAAAGAGGCGGGACAGACCTTAGGAAAGCAGGCAGACCAGAAGATGAATTTATCACTTCTTTTATACCTCCTTTATGCTACTTTTTTGAACAAGAAAGGTTGTTGTGTGGGAGGTTTTGCTATCATGAACTAAAACTGATGGAGTAGAAAACAAGAACCTCTCATACAACTCTTCTGCTTGGCCAGCCATATCTCAATCATTAACATCAGCCAGAGAAGTCAGAGGAAATAAATAAATTCTAGAGATGGCATACAAGAAGCATTCTTTTTTTTCTTCTCAGCATCTAGTAGTAATTCAGCATAATTTTCTGAAATTCCAGTTCCTTTAAGATGCTCCACCAAAAGCAAAGTTGAGGTTACTTGCAATATGATGCGTCTACAGAGAGATTTACTAGGGTTTACATGGGGTTTAGTCAAAAGCTCCAGTGTATTTCCACAGTGCCCAGTTTCTTACAGCTACTGAAAACCAGTTACTGTCAGGTTAAGAAACAAAACTGAAATAAATTATAGCTAGTTCCCTACATTTGGGATGCTATTCTGGAAACATCAAATTTGATTTTTATATATGGCAGTTACGGAGATGGATTACCAAAAATGAAATATAAGCTGCTTTGAATTAATACAGGTAGAAAACAGCAGAAAAAGTTGGAAAATTTTCCTGGTAGAGGATTTCCTCCCCAAATTATGAAGCTGAGAGGACAGAATTGAAGATTCCCTGCAGTAGCACCAAGCCATCTATATTATGTGCAAAGTTAACATAAAAACAAACAAAAGGCCACCTTGCAACGGTTGTGGAGGCCACTTCAAGTGAGAAATATGGTCAAAACCCACAACTGTCCCTGTAATCTAAAACACAATAGAAATGCATGATATAAATATACCCCTTTACTACGTAGTTTTCTTATCCCAGGAAAGTATTAGTGTACACTTTGGACTCCTGAAAACTTCAGCAGGAAACTCTTTGTGGACAACAGTGAGGTTGTAGGTACAACTAGCTTTGATGTCTCCAAAGGAAAAAGCAATCAATTCCACCAGTCATTATGAGCAGATGAAAAGGCCACATTTATAGCCCTACCTCCTGAACAGCTCCTCATTCAGGTTCAGCATAACCTCCTCTAACATAAAATGCAAAAGACTGCATATCCCAATGTCATGGTTTAAGCCCAATCAGTAACTCAGAAGCATGAAGCCGTTCACGCACTCCCTCCCTTCTTCCCTCCAGCTCCTGGAGGGATGGGGAGAAGAACTGAAAGAATGCAAATCCCACAAGCTGAGAAAAGAACAGTCCAGTAACTAAGGTGTAACACAAAACCACTGCTGCTGCCACCAATAATAATAATGATAGGGGAAATAACAAGGGAAGAGAATACAACCGCTCACCACCCGCCGATCGATACCCAGCCTGACGGAGCAGTGATATAAACGTTCTGGGTGACTGCCCCCAGTGAGCATGATGTGCTGTGGTATGGAATACCTCTTCGGCTAGTTTGTATCAGGTGTCCTGTCTCTGCTTCCTCCCAGCCTCCCCTCTCTCCAGCAGAGCATAGGAGATTGAAAAGTCCTTGACTGGTGTAAGAATTACTTAGCAACAACTGAAAATATCAGTGTTAACAGTGCTGTTCTCAGGCTAAATCTAACACACAACACCACACCAGCTACAAAGAAGAAGAAAAATAACTGTTACAGCTAAACTCAGGACACCTAAACACCTAAAAAAAGAGCTTCAAGGCAAAGTAGCTACTGCAAACGGCGAGGAAGAAGCAGTAAATTGACCATTAGAGGCCTCTCAAATGCACTTGAAGGTAAAAAACCGTCAGATATTTACATTCATTCTTTTCTCAACATCTTCCCACCCTATATAAAAAACACAGTTAAAGTCTTCAGACTAAAAATTCTAAATGACTACAGAGAAATTAAACTTCCCACCAGTTATATATGCATAAGCAAGATACATATTAATAATTAGCAGTGTTAATTAAGATGGATGCCAAGAATTCACTGTGAGATGTGTTCTGATACTAGTGATTCCAACTTCACCATTTTTAAGCTGAAGTAACAGTATTCCAATCACTTTTGGTTAAAACAGCTATGACTGCATTATCCCTCTACCCCCCTAATCAGCCAATGCGAATTCACCATCTATCAAGGTGAGGTCATTACCACACAAGAAAACCTTCTGAAGCAAATGATACAATCAGGATGATGGGCCAGATAGGCTAATAGCACATCACAGCTGAAGGAGATACTCCCAGACTAAAAATGAAGACGTTCCCACGCTTTCTTGACTTACAAACATCCTGAAAAATCCTGATTTCTGGGATTTATTAAGTTTATTTTTCTGGTGTTCATTAAGTGATTGAGAATACTGTGGTGCATTTTGACAGCCAGAGACAAAGGAACAAATGCAACAGGCATCAGGAAGAGAGTGTCATGTTCAGATTAAATAGCTGGCAAAGTGCAAAGGACAAAAAGCAAATGTAAATGAAGATAACACCCAAGACAAACCAGAATGCAGTGATGTGTTGTTTCTGATGACATATAGAAACAACTGAACTTTGATACAAAGAGGAAGAAAGAGAAGGGAGAAGAAAGGGTTGAAAACAATTGATTTAAACAAAGCTACACATATAAACAAGCTGTCAAACATACTTAACAACCTGATTTGACCTTTACAAAGATTAGTCAGCCTCTCCTGGCGCAACCTTGAGACATGGGGAAGCTACTGAAAAGGTAAGGTAAGCAGCAGGACTCCAGTCAGCACTCAAGACTTGGAGGTCTGCTTCACTTTTATTAAGAGTAAGTGCCCTGTTCCACACTGCACAAGGACACATGCTTTACACGTGTCTATTGTAGAACTAGGGAAAACCTGCTCTCACTCCAGCAAAAGGCTACATGGTGCATCTAATAAGTGTCCATTACCTACTTTCTCCATGAAAGTATCTGCCATCCAAACACAAGCATGTACATTTTATAACCACCAACAGGGTGATATTAACCATATCCATCATTCCCTTCTATAAAGGATGGATGGATTAAATTCTCAGTTCAAGAAGTATCGCATTACATTACCTTGCTTTTTCCAGTGTTTTGGGTCTAACTGTAGCAGAGAAACTGTTTCTGTAAGATAGCTCTTTTTCTCTATGTCAGCAGAGTTAGTAATTCTTGAGAACATACGAAAAACCACCAGCACATAAACACTATTAAGGATAACATTACTTAGTAGATATAAAAAAGCTGTGTTCAAATGAGACAGCTTAAAAGGCTTTTAAAAATTCATACTTTCCCAAAATGAGCAAGAGCATTAGGTGAGGGAACACAGCTTAATCATTAAGCAATTTTATGCAGCTGACTAAACACAGGACCTCTCAAAATATCCAACTACAATACAATTTTATGGGGTAAAAATGGGGAAAAAACCAAGCACAGAAACCAAATACCATACATCCTGCATGTCCCCACAAACAAGCACATAAAGCCTTTTTCCTCTTCCCCTTCACCCTTGTTTCCAAGAAAAGAACGAGTAAGCTCCTTCACAAATATACTCAAGTGTATTTTCCTCATTACCTCCAAGAAACCTACTACAGGGGGGCTAAAAGTCATGCTCAAGGACCTTGGGTCTTAAATCTCTACATTATAAATTAAGAGACCAATAGAGCTGCATAAAAAGAGTAATATTAATTTGAAAAGACGTCCTTGACAACACATGGCATGTGAGATCTGAAAGGTCAGTCACCTTTACCTTTTTTTTTAAAAGAAGTTTAAAAAAAAAATACAGAAAAATGGGATAACTATTGCTGGAAGACAGGGGAAAACGTGTCACTTGTATTCTCATTTTCAACTGAAAGTAACAGTCAGAAGAGCTCTCTCACCTCAACCTGCTTTTTCTCCTCAAAACACAGCCATGATGACAGCAATACAAAGTGCTGTAACAGATGAGCTACGAATTCAGCAGGAGATGCACAGTGAAGGAGAATTCTCCTACAGAGACACAATCAGTCTTGCAGCAAAAGACAAAACTTAATAGCCCGTATTTAACTAATGAATCCAACAGCAGCTAGGAAACACTGATATTTTACCTTGCACCATACTTTGCACACCATTAACTTCAATAATCCTTAAAAACTTCACATTTGACACTAACAATTTTATTTGCAAGTGGATTTTCCTGTCACTACACTACTCCATAAGCTATAAAAACTCCCCCATCCTCACTGAATTTGGGACTTGTTTTAGTACAGACACATACAAAGAACTCAGAAATAATTTCCATCTGCTTCACAAAGGAGCCAGAGAAAACATTTCTTCGCTTGACTCTCATTTATGTTACCATTATGCACAGCTTAAACCAGAAGCGTGTTAAGAGAGCTTTCACAGCGTAGCCCCACATTCATCACTGCAACGAGTAACAGCAGGAAAAGCAGGCTTCAGTCTGTGGCAACCTGCGGCTTCAGGGTTTTTTTAGAGACAGCCCCAATGAGCTAGAAAGGAAGTACCACCAGTATTGAAAGGAAAGATGAAGGTTTGCAGTGAGGTGCAAGTCAGGAAGACGCTACAGGCTCCCTGGATGTCAGCAGGCTGACAAAACCCTGTCATGCTCTCTCCCCACCAAGTTTGGTGGCTGCTCTGCTTTGAAGGTTTTCAGAACAATGAACTATCATTTGCACATCCTGCTTTACTTTGTCTTCCGGTCTCTTATTATTTGTTTCCAAATCATCAGAGCATTTCAAATTTACACTATGCCCGCACATAAGCCTTCTAAGAAACACACAGAATGGTTTGGGTTGGAAAGCACGTTAAAGATCATTTAGTTCCAACTGCCTGCCATAGGCAGGAACACCTCCCACTAGAGTATTTTTCATCTAGGGAAAGTACGGATTCACAATTCAGTCAGAGTAAAGAGTTAGTGCCACACAGCATGAGGACAGTGATTTTTCAGAAAGAAAAGGTGCCACTGACAATGGTATTTCAATGAAAGAAAAAGAAAGGAGAGATCATGCAGCTGCTAAATCCTCCAGAGACAGTGCCAGAACACAGCCCTCCCTCCTATCAGTGTGGTCTTCTTTCAAAGGAGCACACGACTTTAAAGAAGTTATGACCACAGCATTACCAGACAATATATGTGATTTCTCCATCATCATACTCTGTTAAGCAATTAGGTCAAACTGTGCTCCTGGAAATTAGTTTAGCGCAGCTGAAGGTCAAGGAATAAAAGCATGTGGGGAGGAGATGAGGCAGAAAAGGAACAGAAAGATTTATTTTAACTCTCAAGCACATGCAAAGTGCTTGCCAGAAGGAGAAGTTGCTCTGTTGCTAGAACTTTGTAGTGTGTGAAAGGAACATTCTTGGCACTGAAGAACTGGCATCTGTGTACAAATAGGAAAAGTGTTGTTCCAAGTTACAAGCTGTACACAGAAACAAAAAGGAACTCCTTTACATCAATGTGCTCACCAGTGCCGTCTTGTTCATTCTCACACTTTTGTCAATGGACTGATGAGGCTTAATAGTCAGGTAAAAAAGCTGATTTTTGTTGCTGTTCACCAGAACAGAAAGGTATTATATGCTTTTACAGAGTTCTGTAATTCTGTTTGGTTTTTTTTTTCTTTTTTTTAAAAAAAACAACCAAACAAAACACTTCTCTTGCAGGAGCAGGAATTCTGAGGTCAGATTTATTTTTTTTTTTTATTCACATTTGGGTTTTGGAATGCAAATTTGAATGAATAAAGTACTCTAGGTCTATGTTGGCTGCAGATGTTCAGAAGAGAAGGCACACTGAAAAAGCTAGAAGCATTACTGAAGGTTTGATGATTCCGTCCTCCTGGAAACCCAAAAATTACTGCAGATACAAAATAAAGACACACTAACAACTTTACAGGTTGCTGTAAGAAGTTCACAAAACTAAGTCTGAAAGTAGCTAAAACAAAGACTAAATCCTCTTTCATGCTTTTTATAGTGCTTTGAAAGGTCAGAATAGGTGGGTGAGAGAAAAACATCAGACAGGCACAGACAAAACCTTCCCTGCTTCCTGTATGTATATAAACAATTCAGCTCTGTCTTGAGTTCCATATTCTCTATCCAGCATTCACTTGTACAGTCTGGGTAACACCAGACATGCGTGCTTGTCACTGTGCCAGCAGAAAAGACTAGAAATGCAAGTTATCAACATCACTGAAACTTTATAGGCTGAGCAGTGGCCAGACACTGGTTTGTTTTGGTCTTTTTCCCTTCTCTGATCCAGTTATTGCCTAGGCAGGAACAGCAATTACAACATAATGGAGAGGGGAAGCAAGGGAGAAAGAGAAATCCAGTTGCTGGCTGTTCCTTTGTACACAAAAGTGTAATATCCAAATACTGTGACTTGCTATCTTCAGGAGCTGCAAAACTTCTTCCTGTTCAAGAGATAAAGAATTTTTCATGGCAATACCATAAAAGTCATCAAATAAAACTCTCCAAGGCTTGTGCTGAAATCTTAGAAAGCAGGCATTCTTTATTGTAGTGCTGGAGACATGGGAGATCCCTTCACCAAACGTGTCTGCCTGGCGTCCTCAGAAGCAAGTATTACATGACAGTAGTACATACATATTCATTATATTTCCCAGAAAAGTCTTGCAAAGGAGTGAAATCTGGTCTGTTTTTCTACCAATGGATTACTTCACTACTGGACTCACATGGATGACTCACCCAAGAGGTGCTATTTGTTTAAAAACTGTTACACTGGGAACTAGAGGTCCTTTCCAGTTGGATGGCGAAATTTGTCTAGCTTTGTTACCACACAACCAGTATCATCTGGTTCCTTCAGGAACTGGCAGTTCTGCGGTCATTTCCTCTATACCTATTGTGTTATTACAGTAGTATGATTTCCCACATAGTGCAGTTAAGGCAATCAACACTTCTGATACCTCTAGGTGGACTACATCGTTGAAAACATTTCAGTGGTTCTCCTGTGTTTAAGGTAGCGATTACCTGTTCATTTTCTTTTAATCTCTTTTTATACTCAATTGTAGTACTCACCCAAAGGTGGTACCAAGATTTGTTAGCCTTAATAGGAATTCCAATCAGGAAGACCCTTATTTGAATGCTCAGGAAAATGAGTACATCCCTAACAGTCAGACTTGCTTGCTGTCTTCATTGTTTCCTGAATCAAGATGAATGCACATTTTGATTCATGGACCTTTTTGATTTCTCAGAGGTTGACCTACATTTGCCACACCTAGCAGCAGCGATAAACTTAAGATTAAACAATACATGGCACCACCAGTCAAAATGGAAAGGTTCAGATATAAGTGTAGGTCACTGTCATGGTTAAAGCCCAACCGGTAACTCAGAACCACACAGCTGCAACAAGGGAAAAGAATACAACCGCCCACCACCTGCCGACCGATACCCAGCCTCACCTGAGCAGTGATCTAGCCCTTTTGGGTAACTGCCCCCAGATTATATAGTGGGCATGATGTGCTGTGGTATGGAATACCTTTTTGGCTAGTTTGGGTCAAGTGTCCTGTCTCTGCTTCCTCCTGGCTTCCCCTCCTCCCTGGCAGAGCATGAGACTCAGAAAGTCCTTGGTCAGAGTAACACTACTGAGCAGCAACTGAGAACATCGGTGTCATCAGTGTTGTTCTCAAGCTGAAAGTCAAAAACACAGTACTGCACCAGCTACTAAGAAGGAGAAAAATGACTGCTACTGCTGAACCCAGGTCAGTATCCGCCCCTTATTCCATACCATTCACAGCATGCTCATATCCCACATTTTTCAATATACCATCACTCTTATCTCATATATCTCTCTCTATATACATACATATATATACATATGCACACATCCACACACACACAAAAAGAGAGAGAGCATTCCTTAGTGCATGAACCAATCCCTATAAAGCTGCTAAGTCCATTCGGTCCATGATGTCGGGCTCCATCTCTTGTAACACTTTCAGAGCAGGAGAGGCTGTGTGCAGTGTTGGATCATTGCCTGCTGATGACACCGTGGAACTCATCTGGTCACTGCTATGCTCCTCTGGTTTCATCAAAGTTCATTCTTTGTTGGGGTGATGGTTGGAGGGAAGTGAGGGCCAGTCGCTGGTGACCTGAAGACATCTAGTTAGTGGGCTATAAAAGTGCTACATAGCAGGCAACAGCATACAATTGAGTTCATTGGCTGTTTTCCCCTAAAATCAAATC